>JAQFZN010000734.1:0-23843 GCA_034687075.1 Geophilus carpophagus
GAAAAATGGTTATATGATTCAATCAGCTTATTAGTTGATTTTGGAGGAAACCTTGGTCTTTGGTTAGGACTATCATTGTTATCATTAATTGAATTTTTAACTCAATTGCCACAATTCATAACTAGACAAGAAAAAATGAAATCTGATAAAATAAGTGCGAAAATTAAAACATATTTGAAGGAATATGAAAAAGAATTAGAAGATAAATCACTCAACAAACCAAAATGGATCTATGTTGTTTACTTATTTAGCTTTGTGATCAGTTTTGCTCTTTCAATGGCAAAATTATCCTATTTTTTAACCGAACCAATTCATACAACCATTATTATAGAAGATC
Organism: Geophilus carpophagus; assembly: GCA_034687075.1. NCBI lineage: Eukaryota > Metazoa > Arthropoda > Chilopoda > Geophilomorpha > Geophilidae > Geophilus > Geophilus carpophagus. The sequence continues at coordinate 338 of JAQFZN010000734.1, forward strand.
CAACAAATATTACATTACCAACTGTTACAGTGTGTGCAGGGGATTGTAATTATGACATCATTCTATTAAAACACCAGTATTTACAACACAATAACTTAACAAGTAAACTGTGCAATGTTGATGTAACAGATCTCTTACAATTAGAAACTGTGCAAGAACTATGGAATAAATTTCAATACACAATAATAGATGTTGCTCAATATGTATGTAAGGATTTAATAAAGAAATTATTAATTCATTAAATTGTTTTATTTCTCAATAGTTACCAGTGGGAAAAAAAGAAGTCTTAGAAAATACGAAAATGAAAGAAGAAAATAGCACTAATGGTGTTTGCACTACTTATTCCTTCAGTAAGTTGAACAGATAGTGATAATTAATAACAAATTTTCATATGAAATAGTTTTTTATTTAAAGATTCTCTGAAATATAGTATATATGACAGTTCTTATTATGGAATTTTTGGTTTCGATAAGGATATTTGCTATCCCAATATTGTAAATGTATGTATGAAGTAAGTTCTATTGTAAACTATTGTAAAACTAATTTTCAAATTATTCTTTTCAGAGTTATTTGCGTGTTCCGAATGACTCCATTTTTCCTTACAAATTCAAGTTAAATTTTCCGTATGATTCATATACCACAGTTACAATACAACAGATGAAGGTGATTAAAGACAAAGATCATATTAATAATTTAATAAATATTTCTTTTACAGATGACATATTTGAACACTGCTAAAAGACCATGCATTCAGAACAACACAGAACACTACGAATGCGTAAACAATTGTTTTCACAATAAGATATCAACTAAACAACTTTGCAGGTAATAAAATATATTGACAAAATATGTTTTATATTTCATTTTTCTATTCACCCAAAAGCATGCCATTTGCTATGAAAAATAACACTGAATTGTGCAAGATTCCATCAATGGCGAAAGCAGTACAAAGTCTTGTGCATGATGTATTCTTAAATACTGACACTGAGAAAGATTGCCATTGCCAGCCATTGTGTGAATTAATGACGTACAAAGCAAATTCTATAATTTCTCCTCAATTAATGTCAATAGTGACATTATTAGCAGTTCTACCTTACACAAATAAAATTGAGAATATTAAAGAAGAATTTAAATATTCTTTAGTAGCATTTCTATCTGATGTTGCTAATGCTACTGGACTTGGGCTCGGGGTTTCTGTATTAACGATCATGTATTTTACTAGTAATCACATTTGGCCATTGGGTAAGAGAGTGCTAAACAGTGCCTCAAAACTAATCGGTTAAAAATAGATAAAAGTCAGTCACATCTTAATTCATAATCTATATATTAAATATAAAAATTTTATAAAAATTTTTAAAGCACATTTTTTGTGATGTTAGTAAAGAAAAGATTATTGTTAATATGCACATATCTATCTATTTATGTATATATTTTTGTGTGTGTTTGCTTATGCACAGCCTCAATTTACATCCATACTTCACAAAATTTGGCAGGTATACTTATAATACAAAACCTAGATCAAATTGAAAAAATTTCAAAACTAGATCAATATTCATTTAAAAAATAAATAAAACCAAATTTGGGATAAATAAGGTTTACGGCCATCAGGAATGGATATGATTAGCCACTTTGCAGCAAAACCTTTGGAAGAATGGATCTGATTGACCACTCTTTGTACTATTTACATATGAATAAAATTTATTAATACTTTGAAGTATTAAAACAAAAATAAACAAATATCAATAAACATGTGTTATACAAAATCTAGGTCATCCTAAAATAATTTTAAAAATTAAAAAAATAAATAAAACATAAATAAAACCAAATTTAGGATAATTTAGGTTTATGGCCACCAGGAATGGATCTGATTGGCCAGTTTGCAGCTAAGCTCTAAGGAGGAATGGATGTGATTGGCCACATTGCAGCTAAGCTCTACAGATCTGTTTGGCCACTTTTTGAACGATTTACATATAAATATAATTTATTAATATTTAAAAAAATAAACAAATATCAATAATCATGTATGAAATTAAATGTATAATGTGTATCAAATATTCTTGTAGTGATCATCACTAAATCGGAGTCAATTGGACAAAACCAAATTTGAGATAAGTTAGGTTTGTAGCCACTAGAGATGGATCTGATTGGCCATTTATACCGTTATACATAAATATTAAAACAAACATTTTTGAATGCAAGCAAATTTGGGTTAATTAGCTAGATTATAATAAACAGTCATCAGTCGATACAACTTACTAACAATAAAGATAGTAGATATAAAATTTATACACCAGATGGCCTTGCAATTTTAATTTTATATATTTAGTTATTTTGCTGTAGCACAGGGGTGGCCAACACAAGGGCCGGAGGCCGCATGTGGCCCGCCGGGAGTCATATTGCGGCCCACGGAGCTTGGTCAAATGAACATAAATGTTAACTTTATTGTACATGTCACCAAAAGAACATTACATCATGAGTCATTTGTATCATATATTTTTTAATTAACAAAAAAAATTAAGTGTGTGGCCGGCAGGAAATAATATTTCTGAAATTTGGCCCGCCTGTTGAAAAGGTTGGCCACCCCTGCTGTAGCAGGTTGGTGTTTCTTGTCTTGTTTGTGATGACTTTAGTAACTTTCATTTTCAAGACTATGGTCAAGGTTAGATATTTATTGATTAATTTAACATCTGTCTGTGTGTAGGCCAATGCTAAATACAGATGTTTAGGATAGAAGAACTTTTCAACATCCATCCTAAAATTTGCTTAACAAATTGTAAATATACATGGTAATAGAAACTTTTAGTTGGAGAATAAAATTTCAATTCAATTTCTGTAAAGAAGGTATTTTAATCTATAATTTAATTTTTCAATTGTTAATTCTTAAAGATATAGAATTGTAAAGATCATAACTCTTGTAAAACTCACTGATAAAATTGAAAATTTTTGTTTTATGAGTTTCTGTTACATAAGATATTCAATATGGCTAACTGGAAATGGCACAATGCATGCTTAAAATTCCTTTTCAATTTTTTATAATCTATCACTTTGTTCTGTGCAAATCAGCCACAAGCTTGACTTGTTGGGATGAGATAAATAGGTTACTTTACACCTTCTTTTCCTGGTAACAAACAAAACACTATCTACTAATCAGGTTGTAACATCAATTGCCCAAGAAGAAAAAACAAACAAAACAGCTAAAGTAATTTAATTACTACTTTTTAATACCCAAATTAAAGTTTTAAAGTTTAATTATAAAAATATTGTTGTTAATTAAAAAAATTCTTAAAGACCAAAAATGTTGTAAAATTAAAATTTAAAATTTTCTATAATATATCACCTTGTTCTGTGCAAATCAAACACAAGCTTGACATGTTGGGATGAGATAAGTAAGTCACCTGACACCCCCTTTTCCGGGTTAACAAACACAACAACCCACTAATCAGGTTGTGACATCATTTGCCCAAGATGAAAAAACAAACAAAAAAACTGAAGTAAAGTCAACTCCAGCTAACCTTGCACATCAATAAAATGGAACAGGTCTATGTATTGAAGTTGTAGGGTGAAGGCTATATATAGGATTGATCGGAAAGGGATTTCCTTAACTAGGCTAATTATTTAATGAATAGAAAAGATTTCACAAACATGTGAGAAGTCTCAAACTTATTGATAAAATTAAATTATGTAAAAGTGTTTGTATCTATAATATAAGAATAGAGAATAGTTTGTCTGTCTGTCATCGTTTATTACAGCCAATCAGCTTCATTGACCAAAGCACATCCGGTTGATGCACAAATGACGCATTTGATTGACGAAACTGATTAGCTTTATTTTTTGTGCATCTTTGCATGACTGTTTTTTATGCTGTCTCCCAATCGTAATAATTGATTGGCTGTATTATTTATCATTTTATCATTAACCTATAATAAGAATAGAGAATAAAACTATTAAGTTTTCGTTTAGAACAACCCCCAACATTCAGTGGCGGACTAAGGCTAAAGCGGGCCCTAGGAAACATTGTAATTCTGGGCTTATTTTTTAGTCATGACACATACTTTGCGTTTGTTAGTTTGGTTTTAAAGCATATAGTATGTAGTTCTATTTAATTATCGGATGTACAAAAATTAAATAAACATAATTTATTAAAACAAACAAACATAAACATAATTTATTAAAACAAACAAACATAAACATAATTTATTAAAACAAACAAACATAAACATAATTTATTAAAACAAACAATAATACTTAAACAATTATACCCAGATTGATTAGTTATATTGCCTTTTTTTCTCACTTTTAATTCTGCAAACTCGTCAATTAGTTTGTGATTGGGTTGTCCTGCACCTGGCCTAACTTGGGGCTTAAACCAGGCGGAGGATGCGCCAATCACAGGGAAAGGAGGACACACCTGACACTGATGTTTAGGGTTGATGGCCTTTATTGGTGTCTAGGGGTATTTCTGGTGTGCCGGGGATGCGGTAAAGCATCCCACCTTAGTGCCGGTGCCTTCCTGTGCCTCACCATGACTGTTGCCATAGGCAACAGCCATGATAGCTTGAAAGCAGAGGTAGCCAGGGAAGTACCTATCCCATGGCTAAGTCTCTGTGGCAGCTGCCTTGCAGCTTGGTGCCTCTGCTGGTAACCGACTGTCTCCTCTGACCACAACCTCTCTCCCTCTCGGGATAAGGGAGTGGAGCCAGAGGGGGCAGTCCTTAACCCATGATGGATGGCACCCTAGGTGGCCACCCGTCACAAGTTTGTCATAAGTAATAGAGTTATTTAATAACTCTTTTTCTATATAAAGTAATAATTGATTGGCTGTATTATTTATCTGATTTTGGTGACGAAGCGATTTCTTCAACAGTCACTTTAGGCAGTTGTCTAAATAATGTACACATCACTTTTTTCAGATAAAATTTACTTTGGTGATATTATTTTAGGTGAATATAACTTTCATAATATAAATACAACAGAACTATTTTATTTTTCTGTTTATTTATATTTATATTTTAATTTTATGATAAAATATGGTTTGAAATTGTAAATTTGTAGGTGAATTTAATGTAAATTTAAGATAATGGAACAATATATATCTAAAATACAATTATTATTGATTACATCAAATAAAGTACAACACAGCAATAATTTATTTCTTTCATTATCATCCTAACATTAAGAGTTTATATAAGTGAGATGAGGGAGAGAGGTATAAGATAAATGAATGGAAGAAACAAATATATTTTTTCATGTGATTGAAGTCCATGAAAACTGTTGATTCAACGAGGATTTTCAATTATGTATTCTATATTTCATTGCAATTTTTACAAAAAAAATTATAAAAAGCAACTCAAATTTAGTAAATATAAAGTTTAAATCTCGTACTTTATTTTATTTCAATTCAAGCGTGTAATATTCTTTTTTCAAGTTATGACTTGGAATAGACATTCAAAGGTACCATTTCACTCAAAACTTTTATTGTATTTATCAATTTATAATTGATATTATCATTTACAACATGTTGGCTAGTTTGTTTTAATCAATTTAGCAGAATCAAGTGGTGACATTGATTGTTTGATTACACACATGAAGTACACCTCGGATCAAGGGAATAAAATGAAAGCAATAGAAAAAGTGTTGTTTTTATGACAATTTTACTTTTTTAGGCATCTTCGCTACATAAAGTGGTGAATAAATTGATTGCTATTGGATTTGTGACTGATACTTTGTCACATGGAGATACGAAGTTCATGGTAATAAATATTAAAAATTAAGTTGTGAATTAAAATTTATTTTTAATAATGTTTTATTACGTTGACTTATACTGTAGTGTGTGTGTCGTGTTGAAAAGAAAGGCGCTGATTAACCATTCAGAAGACTCGATGTTAGGTCAATGGTTTCCACAGACCCTAGGTGAACATTGTGTTCAAAAGTGTGCTGCTAAAGCGTCATAGAATAAACTTTTTTCTGGTGTCTAGAATGAGAACTATACCTCTGTAAAATCAACGACGAGAAGCCTCGTGTGAGTAGGAAAGTTCAAACGAAAATGAAAATTGATGCAATGCAACAGGTAATAATTTGAAATATTTAACAATGTATTTATTTTACATAAATAGCAGTGCTTTTATGTAATAAATATTCAAAAGTTGCCGTGCTACTGCTTATTTTGCTTATATGTAAATCTGACTCTGCATCTCATTACTCTTTATTTTCTTTTAGATTTCCGTACAATGGTATTCATAATACAAAAACTGTATCAGAAACATGATCTGTATTGAAAATCACTGACAAATGGACAATTTAAAATCAGAATGTGTTTTAAAGATAAAAACTTTTACAATCTGTTGGGAAGTTTTCTGGGATTTGTTAAACGATTACTCCGCTAATTCTGTTTACAGCTGGGCACATTTGCAATGCTGTAAAAATTGTGGATCCAAGTGTTGAAAATCAAAGAAAAGTGTTAGGTGATGTAATTTATATGATACTATTGAGAAATATTGACACTTTAGAATTATTTCGATCAAAATTCTACAAACCTTTATGTGAGAATGAAAGAGTTGTTGCTGTAGATTTTGTAAAGATTGACACAAAATGGGCATTGAAACTAGAAAGAAGTTTACACTGTTGTAAATTGGTTCACAAATATTTAAAAAATAATAAGTATTACTATTGTGAAATTCCAGTTTATTTTATTTTTGTAAAAGATTGATTTGTACACAAAATGACAATTGAACTTCTGAAGAGTGCAGATGTTAAACAAATAGAACTGATTAAGTTAAATGAAAGAGTAGGGTGACCATTTTTTTGTAGTGCAATCTAGGACATTGAGGAAGGGGGTAATTTTACAAAAAAATTTAAAAATTTCACTAAATAAAAAAACACAAATACAATCAAAAAAATGATTTATTTTGGTAACAAACGAAATTTATTTTGGTAATAAAGTTTATTTTTTTCCGGAATAAGTGGGGTTATTAATTCCAAGATATTTTCCAGGAGATTTTCCTGTATGCACACATGTGCAGGATGCAGAGCAAGAATCTTGGACTGTTCTGAAAAATCACAGATGAATGGTCATCCTATTCAGGCTCTATCATAGTGGGACTGACCAAGGGCTGTGTTTCTTTATTTATAAGGAAAAAGAAAAATAAACAACTTTTAATTAGAGTGAATAGAAAGATAGCTAACTGCATTACGTCTAATCTTTTTACTTGTCTGTCATAATATTTACACAATTTAACTTTATATTTTGACATTATAGATTTATAAAATGTTTTTAAAAACATTAGTTGTTTCTTTAGTTACTTAAACTCACTTTTGGCATGAGCATAACAGATCCAGTTAAATTTTCTAAAACAGTCAAAAAACTCTAAGACCTATTTTCACATTAGCTAACATTATTTTAGACAACAAGAATACCAATTCATTTGACATTTTTTTTATTTCTTTAAGAAATGGCAGTTCACAGGCGCAAACAGAAATCTTATCGTCTCTACATAAGAAATTTAATCAAGCATCACAACAAACGAATAAATATTATGCCAGAATTTCGAGGTGTTGTTGATCGTAATTATTCTTTAACATTTCGTTTATTTTGGATTTTATTTATAATTATCTGTTGTCTCATTTATTCCTACCAAATGCATGACCGCATTTCACATTTCTTACAAAATCCAAAAACAGTTGATGTACTTCAACACAAAATGGAGTCACTGGATTTCTCTTTTGTATCTGTGTGTCAGATGCTAAACAAATATATATTACAATATTACGGCAATAGTGCAGAAGTGAACGATTTGGCATTTCCTTATTTGAGACTTATAACAGATTCTCAAGTCGATTTAACTAAATTATGGAATTTAAATGATACTTTAAATAGCATAAAAAATGTGACATTAAACAATCTAAAGATAAGGAATGTAAGTTGAATTTTATCAATTTAAATTTTTCTTTATAAATTATGTTCAAATTTATAGTCTAAGTTACCATTGACAATATCCTATGAAGAAAAGACACTTATGCCATGGGGAACATGTAATAAAGTTAAAGGTAAACGAATTGTTTAACAAACTGTTTCAATTTTATTTTTCTACAATGATTCTTTTTAGTAAATAGATGGTTGATAGGTGCAGAAAAATCTGCAGCATTACATTTCCACTTGCAATTACCTGAATTCTCTAATGGAAAGTCGATTATTTATGTAAATACAACATTGTACACAAATGTTTAATTTCTTTCTCAATAATTAAAATATATTTTCAAATAGGTAATGTTGCAGTTACCATTTGAATTTCAACATGTCATAGTCATCTCATCTTTAAATAAATTTATGCTAATGGTCGAATTTGAGAAGGTATTAAAAAACAAATTTAAATCAAATTGAAAATTGCACATCTGACATTTGTCAACATTATTGGTCTTTTTGTAGCACTATTATTTGCATGATTCCAAGGATCCTTGTGTATCTAATGAAAAGTTTTTATCTTGTGGTCGTGCATGCATTGAAAACAAATTTGAAAACAATCATTGTTGGTATGATCAGAAATTACATTTTTCTAATTAAAATAAATTTATAAAATTGATATCACAAAGGTTACCTTACCGCCCTGTTTGTTCAAATGGTAAATGCCTTGAAATGTGCAATAATTCTGAATCAACATTAGAAATGTATCAAAATAACTGCAGAGATATAATGGGACCAATGCCATCTATTGACTGCAATTGTACCAAAAGCTGCACAGATGAAAACATTTATGCTGATTTTTATGTATTAAAATCAAATGACACTACTGAATTTTTAATACAAGTCAAAGATGACATAACAATATATAAAGAAAAATGGTTATATAATTCAATCAGCTTACTAGTTGATTTTGGAGGAAACCTTGGTCTTTGGTTGGGTCTATCATTATTATCATTGATTGATTTTTTAACTCAATTGCCACAATTCATAACTAAACAGAAAGTAAATAAATCTGATAAAATTAGTGAGAAAATTCAAACATACTTGAAGAAATATGAAGAAGAATTGATAGAGAAATCAGCCAAAAAACAAAAATGGATCAATGTTGTTTACTTATTTAGCTTTGTGATCAGCTTTGCTCTTTCAATGGCAAAATTATCTTATTTTTTGACTGAACCAATTCAAACAACCATTATTATAGAAGATCCAACAAATATTACATTACCAACTGTTACTGTGTGTGCAGGAGACTATAATTATGACATTATCCAATTAAAACATCAGTATTTACGACACAATAACATAACTAGTAAATTATGCAATGTTGATGTAATAGATCTATTACAATTAAACACCATGCAACAACTATGGAATAAATTTTGTTACACGACAATAGATATTGCACAATATGTGTGTAGGGCTTTAATAGAGAAATTATTAATTCATTAAATTGTTTTATTTCACAACAGGTACCAGCATCAAGAAAAGAAGTATTAGAAAATACAAAAATGAAAGAAGAAAATGGCACTAATGGTGTTTGCACTACTTATTCCTTCAGTAAGGTCCACAGATAATGATAATTACTTACAAATTCTCATATGTGATAGTTTTTTATTTAAAGATTCTCTAAAATATAGTTACTATGACATTTATTATTATGCACTTTTCAGTTTTAATAAGGATATTTGCTATCCCAATATTGTAAATGTATGTATCAAGTAAGTTCTATTGTAAACTATTGTAAAACTAATTGTCAAATTATTCTTTTCAGAGTTATTTGCGTGTTCCGAATGACTCCATTTTCCCTTACAAATTCAAGTTAAATTTTCCTTATGATACATTTACCGGAGTTCATATACAACAGATGAAGGTGATTAAACAAAAAGATCACATTAATAATCTTATAAATATTTCTTTTACAGATGACATATTTGAACACTGATAAAAGACCATGCACTCAAAACAAAACAGAACACTATGACTGCGTAAACAAATGTTTTAATAATAAAATATCAACTAAACAACTTTGCAGGTAATAAAATATATTGACAAAATACATTTTATATTTTAATTTTCTAATCACCCAAAAGCATGCCATTTGCTATGAAAAATAACACTGATTTGTGCAAGATTCCATCAATGGCGAAAGCAGTACGAAGTCTTGTACATGATGTATACTTAAATACTGATATTGAAAAAGATTGCCATTGCCAGCCTTTGTGTGAATTAATGATGTACAAAACAATTTCTCTTATTACCCCTCGGTCATTGTCATTTGTGACATTATTAGCAGTTCTACCTTACACAAATAAAATTGAGAATATTAAAGAAGAATTTAAATATTCTTTAGTAGCATTTCTATCTGATGTTGCTAATGCTACTGGACTTGGGCTCGGGGTTTCTGTATTAACAATTATGTATTTTACTAGTAATCACGTTTGGCCATTGGGTAAGAGAGTGCTAAACAGTGCCTCGAAACTAATGGGTTAAAGATAGATAAAACTCAACCACATTTATAAATTATATATTAGATTTAAAAATCTTATCAAAATTTTTAAAGCACATTTTTTGTGATGTTATTAAAGAAAAGATTATTGTAAATATGCATATAAATCTATTTATCTATGTATATATTCTCAATTTTTGTGTTTGTGAGTCTGCCTACACATAGCCTCAATTTACATCTATACATCTCTAAATTTGGCAGAGATACTTATAATACTAAACCTAGGTCAACTTAAAAAATTTTTCAAAATTAGATCACTATTTGTTTAAAAAAGAAATAAAACCAAATTTGGGATAAATTAGGTTTATGGCCACCAAGAATGGATCTGATTGGCCACTCTTTGTACTATTTACATATAAATATAATTTATAAACATGAACCAGATGATCTCATAACCAAGGCTCTGAGTTCTCCTAAGCTTTCTAACAACATTGGTCTCCTAGGTATCAACTCTTAGATGTCTTTATTGTTTTTGATAAATATTGTAGTTGGTGTTAAGATGCAATTGATGAAATAACAATGGCCACTTCGAGTGTATGTGCAGTTATGTTGTTTTGGAATATTATGTGTAGAGAGGCTAAGTTTTTTTGCTACCCTAATCTTTTCTTTATATCCTTTCTGGCATTGTCATGACTGGACAGGATTTACAGTTCGTTAATGTCTTGTGTAATTAAGCTTTTATTTGTGCAAACCTTCTATGAATAATCAACATAAGTTCAACTAATTGTCAGTGTCATTTTATTACATTCCATACATTTATCCACAACAGTGATAAGTAATCCTCATAAAAATTTCCTCATCGACTTATGAAAAATATACAATCAGAAAATTCTAACTTCAAATTTACATAATAATTTCCTTCAGTACTGAAAAAGAGGTAAATTCGCAATCAATATTTCATTTGCCATTTACATGTAACATAAACTAAAGCCTTCCTAAAACTTAGTTCTTAGATCTCCACGATTTATGCAATTTCGTTCATTTTCAATTGATAGTCGATAAAAATACAATCACTCGTTTTTATTTTGCGAATAATACTTCTACTAATCCTAGAAAGAGAGATACAAACACTCCACTAATAAACAAAATAACTGGTCCAATTATCTGCCCACAACCAATTGTACGAAACAAACTCTTTTCGCAATGTCGAGCAAGTGATACAATGTGACGAGTTTTTAACGCAGATATTAGTCCACATTCCTTGAATTTAAGTATTCTATAAACAAGTTTTTAAAAAAAATTGAATAATAAGTTAAGTAGCAAAATAAATAAATATTTTTTCCAAATAACAAAATTACTTTATGTTAAAAAATTCTTTATAAGAAAATGTTTTGGAATATGCCAATGAAATTTCTTCTGTGTTTACAACAAATGGTGCAAAACTAATATCGCAATTATTTTTTATATAATGTGCAGAATCCATAGTCTCTGAAATAAAACCAACTTTGCTCGTTAAAGTAGCATCAATTCCTTCTTGTAAACTATTAGTTGAAATAAATGATTCGTTTTGATACCACTCCTATATGCAATTAAAAGGAAAATGTAATTTTGCTTTCGCAATATTTAATAAAGACTTAGCGCCATGTTGTATGACTTGAATTGTCATTAACATATGAAAAATGTGTAAATTCCGTGTTATGACATCACAAAGTTGTCACATCTTAGCATGTTCCTGTTTTCTGTCAACGACCCCAGTGCATCATGGGAAATTTTGGTTTGCTTGTCAGCCATCTTGAATCATCGATCTAAGTTCTTTCACAATGTGAGTGGCAAAAATGTAAGTAGACAAAAGTTTTTATTTATTTTATTTCTTTTTATTTATGGCCACATACTTAACCATTGTTGCGCTAACTATAACAACAACAAATGGATGTTGTGCTCACGACAAGGACAAACAAAAAGTAATAATTTGTTTGTTGTTGTTGTAATTCAAGTTATTTAACATTGCGCTAAGTCCGTAATAATCAAAATAATACCATAAATATTTCTTGAGTACTAGTGTCAGTTTCAACGACTGGTAAAAATCCTGCAGTATGAATCATTTCATCTATTGAAAAAAATGGAATGTTTATTTTCACAATTGCAAATAAAGCGGTTAGTAATGAAGTATATGTTGACAACAGTAACATGGAACAAAACAAATACAACCCAAAACAGAATTTGGTCGAATACATTGAAAAAAACGTAAAATTTCCTGTAAAAACACAAAAAACATATTTATTTTTTTCAAATTGATTGATTTATATTTTTACCAAGCAAGACAATGGGCCAACAAAGGAAAAATTCATTTATACTGGTGTCGTGATTGAAAAAATTAATTCTTCTATTAATATAATTAGATAAACATTTGATTAAAATCATAATCAGATTTATTGCGAATAAACACAGCCATATTGTCCAATTGTACGGCTCTAAATAAAAACCGTAATTCCATTCAAAAGCATCCAAATTTCTGTACAAAACTTCACTTTTAGATGAAACTAACTCTGGAGAAAAATCTAAAAACTTCCTTCTTTGTCCAGTAAGAGATATACACGGAGCAATATCAGCAATCTAAAAAAATCAACAAATTACTCAACACCAAATGATTTCTTAGATTAAAACAACACTTAACATTACTAACAACATCCCCAACCATTCCTGACCATCTTGTTTTATTTAGAACACCAAATTTGTTATCTTTTGTAGTAATTATATCAAAACTAAGTAACAATTATATTATAAATATTAAAATTTCATTCTATTAATATTTTGTATCACATTTACCTTATATTAAAGTCTGTGTTAAATATAGCAAAAAAATGACCACAAAAACCTTGTATTGCTGTCATGTTATTTTTATATGATAATGCAAGAATTGGTGGATACTGTCAAAAAATATACAAAATTTTTATTATAAATAAATATTTTGAAAACTAAATATTTTGTTAGTTATAATACAACCTACATGAACTGCTGCTACCTTAACAGAGGTGGAGGGTACTTGAATCATTCTTTTAACCTATTAAACAATTGTATGTAGATAGAATACAATAACTATTGCTTATACTTACTGAGTGAATCATTATATCATTACAATATAATCCTAAATGTTTAATTTTCGACTGCAAATAAAAATCAGATAATTTCATTTTAAGTTTGCAACTGAAATATTTTTCAAGAAAAATGTGAAATAAGAGCTTAATATACAATACGACACTTAAAATGTACTGATGTAAACATACAAAGTTGCTAGTGTCATTTAAAATCTTGCATGAAAATAATTCATTCTTCACAGAACCCGTAAGCTGATTACAAACTATGCAAATGAGCAAAATACATTGAATTTGTTATGTTTTTGAGTATAAATTTGAATTTAACTTACAAATGAAAAGTGATATTGAAATTAAACGCAAATACATTTGAGATATGCTGAAATGAAGCTACAAAGTACCAACACTAAACTGCTAATAAACAACTTAACATTCTAAAATTAAAAAAATCCATAAAAATTTTCAACTTTTTTACTCTTATCATCATAAGAGAATTTTAATAGAGAAGCATTAAATACGGGCATAAAAGTAATATAACATGTTAATTTTTAATCAATATACATAACTACTTCCTATTACTTATTATGTTGATATGTGCAAGTTGTAAAATCGAAACTTTTTAACACTGAATAAATTGTCACAAATATTATCTCTTTAAACCAAAAATGTTTTAAGTATTTTTCTCTGAATTTGTAGCAATTACTTCAAACAAACTTTTACATCAATTTATTTACGACTCTTAAAAATTTTAACTGCTGCACTAACAAATAAGAATAATCAGAAATAGCAATTTGCTTCTATTATACTAAAGCTAAAATTTTCCGATTAACTGAAATTTACTGTTTACTCCAGTAAATAAATATACACAATAATTTTAATAATTTTAATTGCTGTCGATAAAATTATCAATCACATATTTTTATCTTCATTTATCATCATCAATTAAACACTTTTCTATACAACAAATACTTCTACTAATCCTAGCAAAAGAGAAGCAAAAAGTACCTTTTTACAATGTCGAATAATTGAATCTAAATAACCATTTTTTAAAGATATAATAACCCACATTCCTTAAATCGAAGAGTCCTAATTACAGAAAATAAGAAAATCAATTAAATATATGTCATATTATTTCTGGAAATAAAAAACTTTACTTGACATTAAAATATTCTGTATAAGAAAAATGTTTAGAATAAGCTAAAGAAACGTGTTCTTCTTTTATCACAAATGATGCATAAATAAAACTACAATTATTCGCTATAATATGTGCAACTAATTCAGCAATTGTAAAGAAACCAGCTTTTCTTGTAACACCTTCTTTTGGAGTCCCAACTGAAATAACTGATTCATTTCCGTACATTTTCTGCATACATAAACAAAAATAATGAAATTTATTAACATTAAAATCATTGTAGAAATTGTGAATAATACCTTAAGATTTTCTAGAAAACTGAAACCCATTGCTAAATAATCACTATTATAAATAGTTATATTAAATTGATAATTGATAATGATTGTGTTAATACAGTGTAAATGTATAAATAATGTAATAAAAATAATGAGGCTAAACTAGAGTTTTATTCTGATGAAAATGAGTGAATTCACAAAATGATATAGAGCACCAAAATATGAGAATGTCACAAGTATGCATGACTTAACATCCTATTACATTTGCATGTACATAGTTGATGTAAAATTACAAGTACTATAAATAAATTGCATGCAATTTTTGAAGACTAAGCAGTTTATGTATAACATTAATAAGAATTTATGTCTTATTTGGTGTTGTGATAAGATGTAACAATTTGTAGTTTTTAAGTTTGATAAATGATGATAGAATACGTTAATACAGTTCCAGCCAACTAGTTAGAAAAGAGTAAATAATGCATATTAAAAATTAGAAAAATGTTGAAGTTGAACAGGAAAAAACTTACACTTAGAAAAGATGATGTAGTGAGCATAAATAATCCTGATGCAGTTATGCCAACATTACAATTGTTTACAGACTGACTAAAGAGCACATAATTTGTCAGAAATATCTAAATAAATCAAAAAGATTTAAATTAATTTTGAAAAAGTTTTTATTTTTATTTTATTAATACCTACCTTATTGGTTTTACTGCTTCTGGATTCAAACAGTGTATTAGTAAATAACTTTGTTCTCATAATATGAGCCTGATGTAAAAATAATTTGTTTAGAATAATCAGAACAACACTTAAAAGAACATGACTAAGCTAGCATTATTTATTTCAATTGAAAAAATAAACTGGAATTTGTTTGTCTTGTAAATGAGATTGCAGCTTATTTTTTAAATGCAAATGAAACCAATAAGACTAAGGTCATGTTCTGTAATTTCTTTGCATTTATAATACTTGTGTGTGAATTCTTATTGATTCCTTAAAGATGAGAATAAGGTAAAATACTCCACGTAAAGTACTCAGACATGTATAGACTCGAGAGATTAAACTTAAACTCTTTTCTTTAATAAAAGAAATATCAAAACACACATTTATGACCAAACTAAATATCCAAAGAAGAATCATAGGTGAAAATATTTTGTTGATTTCTTCAACTAAATTCGAGATGGATTCGTGTTGTCGACGTAACTGATTTAGTTTAACTGTATTTAATGACTTTTTAACCAATTCACTTTCTAAATGGCGGTTAAAAAGAACGAAATTCAAAGCTAATGCATTACAAATATGAACAAAATAAAGAAACATAACATCCATAAACCAAATACAGAGCAGTTGATCTGTTAAAAAGGCACTGATAATTGTGACAATGTAGATGTATTGTGGAATTATTATTTCATTTGGTTTAGCAAGTAAAATATTTTGTTTCAAGTTATTAAATCTGTTGCATGTTGCTGGTATTTTAAATGCAATAAGTATCAATGTCAAGACAATTATCATAGACAAATACATTTTTGTATTATTTTCCAATTTTTGTTTAAGATCTTTAGCAGTGGATAAATTAGAAATAACATTCCGGTATAATGCTGCTATTCGATTTTCTCTTTTAAAACATAATATAATTGTGAAAAGCGAAATTATGTTAATCACTGTGTATGATATGGAACGGAAAATAATTAGTGGTTCAACCTTACTTTCATTCATCAGCAAATAACGGGATATAAAAAGAATATATCTGTTTACAGTTATGATTACTTGTACAAATCGAGAAATAATAATAAAAATAATTCTTCTCCAGTAATTTGCCTTTTCTTTGTCTAATAGATGCATTTGTAATCCAAAAATGCAGAATAAATATCTCCAAATTCGATTAATTCGACCAAAACTCATTGTACTAATAATAAAACAATTAAATGCTACTATTATTTTGTATTCATGAGTGTAGTTTTTTGATAAAACTGAGCTATACTTTACTTTATGAATTATATGTATGATTTTGTTATGTACAAATCATTATAAAATCATTATAAATAATCATACAAGTCATCAGTTTAGTGTCAATATGTTTGAAGAGTTTAATAAGAGTAAAATTTATTACCATGTCATTATGTCACGTGCCAAAACAATTAATGTGTTTATTTATGATTTTAACTCAGATAAATGGTAATATAGTTCTAGTTAACTGCAATTAGAAAATGATTACGACAAATGAAACTGATCAGTTTTATACTTAAAAAACTATATATAGAGATTCAAATGATAGTAAAAGAACAAAATGTTCTGATGATGATCTTTTGGAAAAGATCGAAAAGGCCTTTAACTATTGATGAAAAAACAAGAAATACATGTGGTAAAAGCCAAAAAAACAACGTAATAAAATATTTATTTAGGCTTATATTTATATTTATTCATACTTATATTTAAATTTTTTTATTAACATTTATTTAGATCTGGAACTGAGGAAGAATATGATAAGGGATAGGCAGGATCTACATATAAACTCAGTGGCATGCCATCTTTTAGCTTTGCATTTTTTCTATTTGACACATCTAGAAGCCTACTTAATCGTAACAGATTTATCATGTCGACAGTCTACATAGAATTCAGTTGCTTTTAAATGTTTATTTAAAAAATACAAAATACCTTCAAGTGGGCCAAACATATGACTAATTAGGCTATTAGGTGTGACAACTGACTGGAATTTGAGTGTATGAATTCTCTTATGTCCAATATAGCACAGTTTTTGATTGTGGGTTGGTCTACTAACAGGTTTTGCTGTCCCATCAATGAATCTCCAACAATTTTGCAAGGGTGCTTCTTTGGCATAAATAGATTGTGCATAAGTTCTTATTTTGTCTTCTATCAACTATGAATGGTTCAATGATGATAGTAAGTGATTAAAATTTACGTATATGTGATGAAGCACATACTTAATTATATCACTTAAATTTTCCTTTAAATGATGAAAAATTAATTCAAGGTCACACAATCTATTTGGGTATGCCAAATGCCAGAGAAAAATACACAATGCTTCTTGCCCTGTGACTGCCATTCTGACTATCTAATGTATTTGGGGGTTATGTGATCAGAAACCCAGGCCTCCTGATGGACCCTGATTAGTGGATCCATGTCACTTGACTATTCTTGGACATGTGTCCAAGATTATTTTCCCTCTATGTGTTAATAATGGAAAAGCAATTGGTTTAAAATTAATTTATTAGGTGCATCACAATGTACTATACTAATCAAATCCATTACAGTGCCATGCTTGTTTACCTAAAACTTTCAAAATTTTTCAATAGAGTGACTTTTAATATTATAATGCTCCTGACCCTATCAATTGTAAAACAAACTTGTAGCAGAACAAAAGACACCTGGAACAGCAACTAGAACAGCAACTGGTTGGGGAGGCTAAGTGTTGACGTTGCAGTTGCTGTTTAACTGCTAGCAGAACCTCTATAATATCCACTAAAATGCAATGATAAATCACACTTAAATATCTATTTTAAGAATAGAAAATAGTTTGTCTGTCATTGTTTATTATTACAGCCAATCAACTTCGTTGACCCATGCACATCCGGTTGACAAATTTGGTCAACGAAGCTGATTGGCAGTATTTTTTGTGCATCTTTGCTTGACTGATTTTTGTGTGTCTTTGACCCCTTTTTATGAGGGGAGGCTCCATTATTGTGATGTCATATTAAGGAAGGAGATTTGAGATTTTGTGACAAATTGTGATGAGGGGGAGCTAGGTACCAGTATCAAAAATAGTAAAAATTAGTGTGACATCATTTATAGATGGCCTCTTAAGTATTTCAAATCCATAGTCAAAAAGGGGGCCCCCCAACAAAGAGTGAGGGTTGCTTGTAAACTATAAACTAAATAAAGTCTTAATCTCTAAACAGCGCCAGCTGTTAGTGATAAGTGGTAATTAGCAAAAAATAACTAAAACCAACATCAAACAATGTGGCATACCCACCATACTACCATTATGAAGCAACAGTAGAATCATAGGCAGAAGAGTAGCAAAACATGGCAGTTGGCCGTGGCAAGGCGCACTCTTTTTTGCGTTCGTTAATTTAATTTTTAAATATGGTGCAATTGTTATTCATTAATAATGGATGCTCATGGCTGCACATTGTTTGAAAGAGTAATTAAATTGAAGTAAATATTGCTAGACTTATTAAAAAAATGATTTTTAGATCATCAAATCCAAGTAGATGGTCAATTCAAATTGGTAAATAAAAGTTGTCTGCTGAAAAAGATGCTAGTTTTGATCCGTTTCTCATACTTTACAGAGAAGTATAACAATTGTGGGTCAGGAAACACATCGTATTTATCAAAGAGCATTTGTGATTAAATCATCCATTTTATAGCACAAAAATTTTGACAATAAATTTTGAAAGATATGAAACTAGCACGATACTTTAGTTGATTCAGTTGATACAACACCAGATTTGTCTTATGTTAATCAACTGACAGTTTTTATTCAGTATGTGTCACCTAATAATGGAAAGCCAGTTGAAAGACTATTGACGTTTTTAAAAATACAAGGACACAGTGGAAAAATATTGGCAATGCAACTCTAGAATATTTAGAAAAGTGTGGAATTGATTCTAACAATTGTAGAGGGCAGTCTTATGACAATGCAGCCAACATTTCTGGATGTTACAAGGATATACAGGCAAAACTATGTGAAATAAATGAGTATACAAATTATATTCCATGCTCACTTGTTTTAGATGAATTCCATGAAGTAACAAATGTGAAGAGTTTGTATTATTTTATAAACCGAATTTGTGTTGTATTTTTATTTATGTGACTCGTATAGAGATTATATGACGTCACACAACCGTGAAGTCTTAATGCGAGAGTATCGTGTGATCTGTTCTGTTCAGTTCCCAACATCTTAAGTATATGTCTTATATTGGATTATTGTGTATCTTTTATGAAAAGCCTATGTTACTCATTCAATACAAAGCTTATTAGCAGTATATGTAAGACCCAGACATGATTTTGTGAACCCCATTTGGAAACATGCCTCAAGGATGATCACATAGGTTGAAAGAATATACTTGTTCAGGAAGCCCTGCCTTCTGGTTATGTGGTGACCTGTTTAGAATAAGTTTAAGTCAGTCCTTTCTTCAACTCCAACTAAAGAGAGATTGAGACCTGAGTTGTGAATAGATTAAGATGAGTCTCTTCTAGCTGACTTTTCAGCCTATAAAACTTCCTTATCTGGGTTTTCCCGGTGAGACATCAACAGCATCTGAGTTATAATGACTCCGTGGCTTACAGCCATGGAACCATTTCATACCTTCATTTCATAATGATTGAGTTAATACAGTGTAAATGTATAAATAAATGTAATAAAAATATTGTTAATTCCTTAATCTTAGGCTAAACTACAGTTTTATTCTGATGAAAATGAGTAAATTAACAAAATATGAGAATGTCACAAGTATGCATGACTGAACATTCTGATACTGTACATTTGCATGTACATAATTGATGTAAATTTACAAGTACTATAAATAAATTGCATGCAATTTTTGAAGACTAAGCAGTTTATGTATAATATTAATAAGAATATGTCTTATTTAGTGTTGTGATAAGATGTGACAATTTGTAGTTTTTAAGTTTGATAAATGATGATAGTATACGTTAATACAGTTCCAGCCAACTAGTTAGAAAAGAGTAAATAATGCATATTAAAAATAGAAAAATGTATGAATCCAGCATTATATTAGAAAAATGTTGAAGTTAAACAGGAAAAAACTTACACTTAAAAAAGATGATGTAGTGAGCATAAATAATCCTGATGCAGTTATGCCAACATTACAATTGTTTACAGATTGACTAAAGAGCACATAATTTGTCAGAAATATCTAAATAAATCAAAAACATTGAAATTAATTTTGAAAAAGTTTTTATTTTTTATTTTATTAATACCTACCTTACTGGTTTTACGGCTTCTGGATTCAAACAGTGTATTTGCAAACAACTTTGTTCTCATAATATGAGCCTGATGTAAAAATATTATTTAGAATAATCAGAACAACACTTAAAAGAACATGACCAAGCTAGCATTATTTATTTCAATTGAAAAAATAAACTGGAATTTGTTTTTCTTGTAAATGAGAGTGCAATTTATTTTTTAAATGCAGATAAAACCAATAAGACTAAGGTCATGTTCTGTAATTTCTTTGCATTTATAATACTTGTGTGTGAATTCTTATTGATTCCTTAAAGATGAGAATGAGGTAAAATATTCCACGTAAAGTACTTAGACATATATAGCCACGAGAGATTGAACTTAAACTCTTTTCCTTAATAAAAGGAATATCAAAACACACATTTATCACCAGACTAAATATCCAAAGAAGAATCATAGGTGAAAATATTTTGTTGATTTTTTCAACTAAATTTGAGATGGATTCGTGTTGTCGACGTAATCGATTTAATTTAACTGTATTTAATGACTTTTTAACCAATTCACTTTTTAAATGGCGGTTAAAAAGAACGAAATTCAAAGCTAATGCATTACAAATATGGACAAAATAAAGAAACATAACATTCATAAACCAAATACAGAACAGTTGATCTGCTAAAAAGCTAATGATAATTGTAACAATGTAGATGTATTGTGGAAATATTATTTCATTTGGTTTAACAAGTATAATATTTTGTTCCCAGGAATTAAATTTATTCAATGTTCTTGGTATTTTAAGTGCAATGAGTATCAATGTCAAGACAATTATCATAGACAAATGCATTTTTGTATTGTTTTCCAATTTTTGTTTAAGATCTTTAGTAGTGGATAAATTAGAAATAACATTCCGGTACAATGCTGCTATTTGATTTTCTCTTTTAAAACATAATATAATTGTGAAAACCGAAATTATGTGAATCACTGTGTATGATATGGAACGGAAAATAATTACTGGTTCAACCTTACTTTCATTCATCTGCAAATGACCAGATGTAAAAATAAAACATCTGTTTACAGTTGCGATTAATTGTACAAATCGAGAAATGATAATAAAAATAATTCTTTTCCAGAAATTTGCTTTTTTTTCTTTGTTTAGTAGATGCATTTGTAATCCAAAAATGCAGAATAAATATTTCCAAATTCGATTAATTAGATCAAAACTCATTGTACAAATAAAACAATTAAATGCTGTTATTATTTTGTATTTATGAGTGTAGTTTTTCGATAAAACTGAGCTGCACTTTACTTTATGAATTATAATGTATGATTTTGTTATGTACAAATCATTATAAAATCATTATAATTAATCATACAAGTCATCAGTTTAGTGTCAATGTTTGAAGAGTTTAGTAAGAATAAAATTCATTATCATATCATTTTATCACATGCTAAATCGATTAATGTGTTTATTTACGATTTTAACTCTGATAAATGGTAATAATAAGTTTCTGTGTGTTAATATTATTTCAGTTTATATAAAAGTTAAGGAAAACAATGATTATGTCTACTAAAATAACAATAAATGGAATAAAACAAAATAAATATAAGGGATTAAAATATAAAACAGGAAAATTTTTTTAATGTGCTGGTTAGGGAGAGGCAGCTGATCTTAACCTGAAAAGCATCACAAACAATAGCTTATTAGTAAAATATTAAGTAAATAAACAATAATCTTACAGAAGTAATACAATAACAAGGAAAAACAAATAAGAAAATGATAACTAAACAGGATAGGATCATAGTGCTTAAACAGGTCACTTATGCAAGAGCCACACTACATCTCAGGGGAAACATATGAGTTAACGGCTAACAGCCACATAATTTAGCAATTCCCACTCACAAGGACTGCCCAGTACAAGGGTCTTTTTGGCTTACAGCAAGCACATTCAAAGATTCTCAATAATAGAAACATACTCAATCACAAGGTCTAGTAATATAGCAATATCAATATCCGTTCAGTAAACCAGTTTTCCGAAAAAATGAAAAGCTCTTTCCTTTATACAGGGTGTTCAGTGATAAGTATTCCAGTTAAAAATTTTGCAAACAATTAAAGTTATCAAAATTCTGTTTAAACAAGCTAATATGAATAAAGGGGTCAAGAATTTAATGGTATTCATAAAAATAATTTTTGACCACCAGAAGTGCTTTATTGTAGTTCTAACTTTTTTGTAGTTCTAACTTTTTTGTATTAGAGATAGAGCAAAACTTTCAATTAGAATGTTGTAGAGGAGAAAAAGTTATCCTAAAAAACATTGTTGTAAAATTGTTTTATCTGAATGATTGTTGAAAATGTGAGTAGACAAAAAATACCTGAATTTATTCACTACAACTAAGCTTATTATTTTGAATGTTAATAATGAAATTCTCATTCTTTTGTAGATAATCTTTGAACACTTGCTTGTTTTTTTGGCTTTCTCTTTATTATTTTAGTTCAATAAGATCCCACATGTACTTAACTAGAGGCTTTGGACAACCCAGTTGAGCATTTTATCCCTCATAATTTTCAACAATTATTCAAATAAAACTATTTTACAACAATGTTTTCTAGGATAACTTTTTCTCCTCTACAACTTTCTAATTGAAAGTTTTGCTCTATCTCTAAT
>JAQFZN010000735.1:0-23797 GCA_034687075.1 Geophilus carpophagus
AAAAATATCTTTTTATTTTTTGCTACTCATGCCTATTTATTAAATAGGCATCAGTAGTCTGATTGGTTATCTTGCATTTCTTTCAAAGGCTCGGACTCGGCGAGTATTAGAGTCGAGTTCCGAGTCCGAGTAATTGGCCAAATACTCGGCGAGTCCGAGTCCAATCGAGTCGAGTCCAGAAACCCTAGTCAAATGACATAATCTGTGAGTTTTGTAAAGCATTTAAAAAAAAAAAATCATAAGAAATACTGTTATAAAG
This sequence comes from Geophilus carpophagus, assembly GCA_034687075.1. NCBI lineage: Eukaryota > Metazoa > Arthropoda > Chilopoda > Geophilomorpha > Geophilidae > Geophilus > Geophilus carpophagus. Next base: position 260 of record JAQFZN010000735.1, read on the forward strand.
GAAAATCATCAAATTTATAAATCGTAAAAATTTTCCTGAAGAAATTAAAAAATAACCAAATTTTAAAATAATTTAAAATGAATATTCGAAGATATAATAGTGCTTTATCATTTGGGTCAATGGTAGCAACCTCAGACAGAAGTGTAAATAATAATCGAGGACCTATTGCTATAAAATACATGATCAAATATAGCATAATGCATGCAATAATTTATTTCCATTATATAATGCTCCAGCTAAATGGGATGCAATTTTGGGGCATCAGTCAATCGCGCATCTTGTCACTCGTGTGTCAATCTTGGTCATTCGGGCGACAGAGTAAAAATCATTTTCCCCATAATCATTAGAGCTATGGGAAATAAATTAGACCAGATGGGCATGTTAGTCAATGGAGCGACTGAAGGGACTAATGTTACATCAGAATGTTCAGCTGCAGAATGTTCAGCCAAAGATTGTTGAGCCCATGATTGCTGAGCCCATTAGATGGTTACACACTAGACAAGTTGTTGCACCGTATAAAGTTAGAGAAAGGGGAAGGGGAAGGGAAATGGGTCAAAGTCAAGGTCGTACATCTGAGTTCACACAAACCTTGCCTGTCCCCCCAACAAAACGACCTCGTGGTAGACCAAGGAAAGTTATCATAACACCAACACCAACACCAACACCAACACCATTGTGCATTATTTGTGAAGAGTGGTAAAAGAACACAGCATTTATGCTATGTGGCCATGTGATGTCTTGCTGGGAATGTGTCACAGGGATAATAGAGGCTGGCACTCCAGTATGCCCAACATGCAGTGTGCAGATAGCATCTGCATTTTTATTCATTTTTAATAAATTTTAATAAATTTTTTTAAATGAACATGCATGGTAATTACCAATGCGCGGCAATGACAGACGCGAGTGAATGGCTGCGCCAATGACCATAGCACCAATGGACGTGCGGTTGACTGACGTCCCAAAAATGCACAATTATATATTTATGATACTGATGATACTACAAATACAAGATGAATTATAAGAGCAATTAAAAATGCAATTGAGAATTAATAAAAATGCTTGGAGAAATAATTGGGAAAAGAAGTCTCTAAAATGCATACAAGCAGATGCATGACCTTATGGCAAGCATAGATGACTGAATAGCTAACAAAGTAACTATGGCTATTGACAGAAATATGGCACATTTTACTGTTATTATATTGTTTCTAGAAAAGATGTATTTCAACTTATTCTTTATGGTGGGAAACTTTTTCAACAGTTTTTGGTTCACAGTTATGTAACTATTGAAACTTCACAACATACATTCTTAAGACTTAATCAAAAAAAATTACGAGTGGAATTGTATAAAGGTTTGACAGACCATTTACAACATTTAGTAGAAAAAGAAAATGCACGTGTTGGTAAAATTGTAATGTTACCCTCTTTATTTATTGGTGGTCCACAAGCAATGAGACAATGCTATCAAGGCGCAATGGCTGTTGTAAGAAAATTTGGCAAACCAGATTTATTTGTAACATTAACTTGCAATCCCAACTGGGATGACATCAAGAATAATATGTATGAAAACCAAACTGCAGCTGATAGACCAGATATAGTTGCCAGAGTGTTTAATCTCAAATTAAAAGAATTAATGAATGATATATGTAAAAAACATGTTCTTGGAAAGCCAGTTGCATTTATTTATGTAATTGAATTTCAAAAGCATGGACTTCCTCATGCACATGATTACATTATATGAGCATGACAAAATTCGTACACCAGAAATGATTGACAAAATAGTAAGTGCAGAGATCTCTGATCCAAATGTGAACAAAACATTGTATGATATTGTCTGTAAGCACATGTTACATGGGCCATGTGGAAAGAAAAAAGTAAATGCTCCCTGCAAGGAAGGAGATATCTGCAAAAAATTTCCCTAAAAAGTTACAAATAGAAACTTTAGAAAATATAAATGGTTATCCTTCTTATCGACGAAGCAGCTATCATGAATTTTACAAAGGTAGAAATCGTTTGGATGATTCTTGGGTTGTACCTTACAATGCATTTTTACTTCTAAAATATAATGCACATATAAATGTTGAGATTTGTGCATCTATAAAAAGCATTAAGTACTTACTTAAGTACGTATACAAAGTTCATGATTGTGCAGATGTACAGTCTGTCCCAAAAAATTATCAACATTAGTTTTTCTGAAATAAAAAATTTTGGTTTTATTCCTTGCTATTGAAAATTTAGAATATGATTAATTATCATATAATGTATTTGCATGCCAAATTTCAACCAATTAGATTGAACAGAAAATTATTTATAAAAAAGAATCAAAATTGACCTGTCCCCCAAAATAACCAACACACATGAAAATAACAGCAATACTTAATAGAAAGTAAACAATTAATATTCAATAAATCTCCCATTCACTTTAATCACTTCAAAAACTTTGTCTTTCATAGATTTGATTAGTTTTTGTAGGGTTTCAGCTGTAATCTGTTCTCATGCTTCAAACACAGCAACTTTCAGATCTTCTATTGATGCAAATTGACATCCATCTTTATAAACTTCTTGGACTATAATTTTCCAAAGATTTTTTTGGGATTAAAGTCCGGACTTAATGCAAGCCACTCCATAAGTTTAATTTTCTTTGCCTGGAACCAATCTTTGGAAGATCTGGATACATGTATTGGTGAATTATCTTGCTGAAATGTATAATTTTGTCCACAAATTTTAGTGGTAAATGGAAGCAAATAGCTAGTAAGCATTTCTTAATAATTCTCAGAGTTCATCCTGCCCTTAACTATAAACAGAGATGTTTTTCCTTTAAATCCAAACCCACCCCACACCATAACAGAATCACCACCCTAAACACGTTTACAACAATACTGCTCTTCTTTCCGTAGATCATGCCAATAACAATGAAAGCCATCTGGCCCATCTAAATTAAACCTTTTCTCATCACTAAATGTACACTTTTGCCATTCTTTGTCCCAATTCATGTGTTTTTGCCCAAACCATACTTGCAGCAATGTGTTGAAGTTTTAAACAGGGTTTCCTCTTCATTTTTCTAAATTTTGCACATTTAGATGATATGAGGGCTCTGTGGACTGTTGTTTGGACAAACTATTGTTCAATTCAGGACTAATTTGGCACAGGGAACATTTTTTTCTAGTGGCTAAGCTAAAAATTCTTCTGCACTGACGAGGTGTCATTTTATTTTTTCTGTCTGAATTGGATTTTCCTTCAAAACCTCGATTTCCTTTTAAATATTTTGTCACTGTTAATCGTGAGCGACATATTCTTCTAGCAATTTCAGCTTTTGAAATATTTTCTTCAGCCCAAGATTTGATTTAAGACCATTTTTAAACTCAGTTAGATCTTTTTGTTTGCCCATTGTTAAATAAACACAACACAGTTAGCGTAATTTTTCTGTCAGCTTGGTTGAAATTTGGCATGCAAATGCATTGTATGATAATTAATCATATTCTAAATTTTCAATAGCAAGGAATAAAACCAAAATTTTTTATTTCAGAAAAACTAATGTTGATAATTTTTTGGAACAGTCTGTAGGTATTACTCGATATGTCAATGGTAATCAGAAAAATAGAGTAAAAATCAATCAAATTAAGACATTTAAATGCTCGATTTGTATCATCACCTGAAGCTGTGTGGAGATTGCGGGGCTATACTTTACATGATAAATCACACACTATTTACCAATTTCCTGTTCATACACCATACAATCAAATAGTACATTTTTATGAAGGTGATGAACAAAAGGCATTAGATAAATCAACAACACAATTATTAGAGTGGTTCAAATTAAACCGAAAGGAAGAAGCAGCTAGAAAATACTTATATACTGAAATACCATACCATTATTGTTATGGAAATAATAAGTGGAATAAAAGACTTAATGAATCTTGCACTGTTATTCCTCGAATGTATTTGGTATCACCACATGATTCTGAAAGATTTCATCTAGGTTTGCTGTTGTTAAATGTGTCAAGTGCACAAAGTTTTGAAGATTTAAAAACAGTTAATGATGTGCAAGCAGAAACATTTTAAGCCACAGCAAGTTTTCATAGTTTATTACATAATGATTTGGAATGGATTAATTGTTTGAATGAAGCAATCTAATTTGAAATGCCTGAACAGTTGTGATATCTTTTTATGACTATTTTAGCACACTGAGCACCCTCTAATGTTATGGATCTGTGGAGAACTTTTCATGATGTCTAAATGGAAGATTGTTAATAGAGAAATTGAAAATGCAGAGGCAACAACATTATTCATAATTGACAAAGAACTTCGAAAGTTTGGCAGCTCTTGCGAGAAAATAATTATGAATTAAATGCGAAATTAAAAAACAGATTAAATTCTCAACAAGAAATTCAATTGGGTGAACAAATGTATAAACACATGTATGAATCTATCAACAAATTGCAACAGGAAGCCATTGATAGCATAATGAATACAATTGTATCTAACACAGCTGAACGATACTTTTTTATAGATGGACCTTGTGGTACCGGTAAAAGTTTTCTATACAACACTCTAATTTATATGTTAAATAGAAGAGGAAGAAATGTTATTGCAGTAGCTTATAGTGATGTAGCAGCAACACTATTATTTGGAGGTGTGACTACTCATTCAAAATTTTCATTACCATTAGATGTTAATGAAAATTCAGTATGTAACAAAGTGTCAATTCACCAAAAGCTAACAATTTACACAGAGCAGATGTCATAATATGGGATGAAGCATCTATGGCACCCAAATATGCTCTTCAGGCTTTGGATATTTTCTAAGAGACTTAGAAAAAAAAGATAACATTCTATTTGTAGGAAAAACTGCTGTACTAGGTGGAGACTTTTGTCAGATATTGCCTGTTGTGCAACAGGGAACCCCTGCATAAATGATTGATACAAGTTTAAAAAGTTGGTTTCAGTGGGATCATTTTATTAAAATAAGCTTAAAAGAAAACATGAGAACTCTCTCTCTCTCTCTGGCCTTAAAGAAATTGAATTTTCTCAATGGTTGCTAAAGCTTGGAAATGGTAAATTGAATGATCAAAATCAATTAATACAAATTCCAGAAAAATGCTTAGAAAATGGAGATATCATCAATTTTGTTTTTCAGTCTGGCTTTAATAACCCACAAGATTTTAGTAGAGTAGCTATTTTGTGTCCTAAAAATGATGAAACTTTAGCCCTTAATGAACAAATTTTATCAAGAGTTCAGGATGACATAGTAACATGTTTTAGTATAGATGAATTCTCTTATAGAGAAGGAGAAGATGCAAACAATATTCCTACAAAGTTTCTTCACAGCTTGACTACAAGTGGAATGTCTCCCCACAGATTGAATTTAAAAGTGGGTGCTTTGATTGTACTACTCAGGAATTTGAATGTATCAATGGGTTTGTGCAATGGCACAAGGCTTATAGTCACAGCTTTGCATAATCATCTAATTGAAGCAGAGATAGCAGTAGGTGTTTTTAAAGGGAAGAAGGTATTGATACCAAAGATTGTATTGATACCAAACATTGTATTAGAACCAACCAAAACTAATCTGCCATTTAGTTATAAGCGACAACAGTTCCCAATTCGATTGGCATTTGCCATGACAATTAATAAGTCTCAAGGACAAACATTTGATAGAGTTGGTTTACTGCTAAATCAACCAATGTTTAGTCATGGCCGGTTGTATGTTGCTCTTTCATGAGTTAGATGTTTCAGTGACATTAGCAGGGCTGGATTTAGGTATTGCAGGGCCGATGCAAAAAATTTTTTTGGGGCCCCTCCCTCTTCAAAAAAAAAGATTAATTTTAAAAATCTAAAAAATACACATATTTTTATATCTTTATATACAAATACATGTGCAACAAAAAAAAAATTACTTACAAAGTTAAAAATATATATTATATTTCTGATTTAAATACATTTATTCACATCAAAAACATCAAAATCATTATAATATTTTTTTTCTACTTTTTTCCCCATGGCCCCTGATGGGTGAGGGCCCTAAGCTACTGCTTATTTTGCTTATACTTAAATCTGGCCCTGGACATTAGAGTTTAATTTCCATCACCTGCAAATGTAACAAAGAATATTGTATACTGTGAAGTATTATAATTATTGAATTCAAATGAGCTAGATTGAGTTTTATTATTTTATGTATTTATTATTATTAGTGTAAGTGGAATTTTCCATGGGCTTTCTACTATAACACTAAAATTATTGAATAATGAAAGTAAAAAAAAATTAATATCAGAAATTGAAATTGAGGTCATTGTACTGTTATTTAATAACAGTAAAAGAGGGCACTACTTGACATCTATTTCAGGCCAGGCTCTGCAAAAGTATTCAAAAAAAATAACAAGATTAAACGATAAAAATATAATAATAAAAATAATTATAAGTAATCTTTATAATTTTAAAAAATATTCATGAAACTTATACTCATAAAAATATAATATTTTTTAAAAATAAAATAAAATTTCAAAATCACTTCAGCTTTAATGATCACTATCAGCGGCCATTTTTCTTCACAATGCTTTTACATCATCCACGTTGGCGGCCTTACTCAACTTGATCCCTCTGGTGTAGCTCCGTGTTTAGTCATTGATGCCCTTGCCCTTTTTGTTACACTTTTCATTTGTTTCCGGGTTTTGAAACACAACCTTACGAATCATCACTCCGAGTTTCTCATTAGCTCTGCTTCAAACTACCAAACGATGCGTGCATATAGACACGAAAAATGATTGGTAATGTGCTAAACAAAATACTTTGCAATTGAAGTGGATAAACCAAGAAAATGGAAGTCTCCGTGGAACGAGGATTCAGTGTATTGGGGACTTTATTCCAGAATGTTATTACGGATCTCAAAGTAAGATTTATCATTTTCACTTCTTTTCTTAATCAAAAACATTTAAAACTTAAGCTATACGAGATGCGAGATAAAATAATTTAAAATCTCCATTAAAAAAACTGAATAAATGAACCTAGGGCTTAAATTACATGGAAATGTACATAGAAATATATATATATATTGATTATTTTATACAGTAAAGCAATTACAATTTGATTCTTTTCTTTCTGGTCGGTCAGGTCATGACATTGATCTGATATAAATAAATGTTTCGTGTTAGAGAGAAAAAAAATGGAATTTAATTTTGGTGAAGCAAAATTAACGGTTTAATTAAATTTTTAAATTTTTAAAATTTTAAATTAATATTTATTTATTTATGTATTTATTTATTTTGTATTAATAGGTTGGAATGCCGTTATGGGAAGACTTTATAGCGAAAGCTACCAAATTACACTCGCAATTAAAGTAATTTAAATAGATCTATTGTGCTAAATTAAGTTAAATTTGTTTAACAACTTATGTCAAATCTTTATAGGTCAACTATAGTTGCAACCACTTCCTATTTAGAATCATTTCAAAAGATTGCTGATTTAGCTACTAATGCAAGAGGTATACAATGGACGATAAAAATAATAATTTGAAGAATAAATATTTTTTTTCTTTTATTTTTTAAATTAGGTGCCACAAAAGAAATTGGTAAAGCGCTCACTAGAATCATTCTTCGTCATAAAGCTGTAGAAGCGCGTTTAAAAACATTCACAAGGTGAAATATAGTTACTATATTTAATTATTGTTATTTTTAAAATATCTAGGCTTATTTTAACCTTATTTTTTCAAAGCCAACCTAAAAAAACAAAGTATTAATTGCACTGATCATGTTTCTTGTCTTTTTTTCTTTTATTTGCCATCTGTTTAGATCAGCACCTGCACAGTGACCTAATAAAAAAATGATATTAATTTAATTAGTTTTTTATTTTATATGATAAATTAATGTAATTAATATTTATGTATGTATTTGTTTACAGTTCTATTTTAGATTGTCTTATTCTTCCCTTACAAGACAAAATGGAAGAATGGAAAAAAACAATCACTCAACTTGATAAAGATCATGCCAAAGGTTGGTTTTGATTTTTCAGATGTTTGTGTCGATTTTATTTAGAAATTTGATAAAGAAAAGTTGTTTAATCTCATTTTAGAACACAAAAAAGCGCTGCAAGAGATTAAGAAACGGTCATCTGATACGCTTCGTTTACAAAAAAAAGTCAGAAAAGGTAAAATTTAAATTAATTTTTATTAAATTAGGATAAAGTTATTATAATTTATGCAGTTTTGGAGATTTTTATTTTTTTGGAAAGTTCAGTTTACAATAGGCACATAATTTTAGCCGCTTTATGAAAATTCAAACAGCTTGATTTAATTTAATAAATGATATAAAACCGTTACGGTGTTTAAATGAAAATTTTCTCAGGTAAATGCGAAATTCAGCGAACATTAAACAGCGCTTTACAAGATGCAACTGATAAATTTATCAAGTTAGAAGAAACGGAAAAAAATGCTGTTAGAATGGCATTTATTGAAGAGCGCAGCCATTTTTGTTTACTGGTTGCGTGTTTGAAACCGGTTGTGGTAAGAATTATTTTCAAATATAAAACTAGAACCTATTTTTCATCTATCATTAATTATATATTTAGGACGAAGAAGTAGCCATGATGGGTGAAATTACTCATTTACAAGAAATTCTGGAGCATTTACTAAAAAATACAACCGATCCTTATTCCCTTCCCCCACTTTCTGATCAAATAATCAATGATGTCAAGGGTTTAGAGAGCTCGTTATCGTTACAAGTATGAATTGATAAATACATGCTTTTGTTAATACAATGTTTATGTTTACTTTTCCTATTCACCAGACACCACCAAGTTCCCCTAGCTCTGTCGGGTCTCGAAAATCAAGTGTGTGTAGTATGAGCAGTTTAAACAGCTCATCTAGCGGATCAACAAAATCACGCTCATCACCCAGTCGTCACTTGAGGAATAAAATTGAACCGAGAGTATATTTAAAAAAAAAAAATAAATAAATAAATAAATTTTGTTAAAAATTATTAAATATATTTAATACAGATGCTTCCTGCTGGACCATTCCGTTTATCGAGTGTATCGTCTCAAGATTCGGGCTTTACTTCTCAGGACATGCTATTTCTCCGTCCACCGACCCCTCCACCATTAGAACTTGCTTGTCAGGTAGCTTCAGCGGGAGATCGTGCAAGTCCTGATACTTCGAGTACATTGAGCAGCCCTTCGTCACTTTGTGCTGGAGTCAGCCCAGCTACTTGGCCCAATTTACAGGACACAACTTCAACAGTTCTCGTTATGTCTGAGCGTCCTCATACTATTTCCACAGGTTTGGAAAATTGGAAAATGAAGTTTACAAAGTGTAAAAATATTTGTTTTGTTTCTAGCTTATGAAAAAGGACATCAAAGACCTGCTTTAACGGTGCACACATTCGAACCACTTGCTAATGAATGCAGTACAAAAAATACGTATCAACATTTCCAATCAACTATGAATATTCCAGAAAACAGGTAAGTTGAATTTTTTTAATTGCATTTCTGGAATGCATTTTGAAGCGTAATTGAAAAATAAATAATCAGAGTAACACCGTCCACTTGGATGCCAAAACTGGGTCATGCATCAAGCTTAGGCTCAGTAGCGTTGCCTGATTTTAATAGAACACCTCCTAACCAAGGTAATTTAATTGAATAATTGAAATGTATTGAATTAATATTTTTAATTAAATAATAATTTAACATTTTAGTGGTGCCTCTTCCTTTACCTTGTGCGAATTCGAATGAAACTTTGGATATTAAGGTTGAATTAATTGTATTAATTAGTTGTAATTATTTAAAGAATTTTATTATATAGTGAATTAATTTAATTACAGCCTCGAGTAGAAGAGGAAGATGAAAATGAAGACATTGAAGAGAAAAGTGATTTTAGCAGTGTTGATAAGCAAGGTTAGTGGAAATGATTTTTAGTTTGATTTATTTGATTTAATTGTATTAATTTGTATTTTATTAAGGGGAAGTTAGTGAAAGTGAGTCGAGTAAATATTGCACAATGCCGCGATACATGGATGATCAACATGTCACTCGAACTTCGGTTATCAAAGGATATTCCACAGGTAAATAACAAATAAATGATTCACGTGTATATTTCGTATTTCCTCGATTTAAAGCTGCTCTTGAATAAAAACTGAGCAAGGATAAATGATGCTACTAAACAACAAAAAAAAATAAAAATAAAATGATAAAAAATTGAAAAAAAATGAAAATATCAAATAAAATTGAAAAATTAATAAAAAATTGAAAAAAAATTGAAAATATTAAAAAAAAACAAAAAAAAATCCAGTGAATAATTTGGTTATTTAAACAACAAATTTATTAAGAATAATACATTTAATAATAAATCAATAAAATAATTTTAAAATATAAAGAATGCTTTAAATTGAGACAATACGGTATAAAATAAATAAAATAATTCTAAACAAACGAAATTAATTTCAAAAAATTATCCCAATTAAGTTGGCAGATCATCAACATTGCGAGCAATCAGTTCGCATGCTCAGAAACCACCACTTCCAATCAGAAGAACTTCCTCAATTAGCAGTCAACACGGTCTCTTAGCCATTGCCGATCAAGGTCGAATCTCAAACTGCACCACATTACCTAGAAAACTACGAGAAACTAACCCAAGCACCTCAAGTTTCTCGAAAAAAGTACACGTGGAAACAATAAGTTCGGATTTAAAAGCTGCCCTTGAGAATCGCAAGCGCCTGATTGAGGAAGAGGAAAAAGCAGAACAGATTAAGGAAGAAAAGGAGGAAGGTATCAAACAGGAAGAAACAAACGAACCGAGAGATGAAGAAAATAACAAAAAGGCTGATTTTCCTAAAGAAAATATCTCAAGCAAAGATTCCTTTACAGAAAAAAGGAATAGTATAATATGCGGAGTGGTGACGAACTTTGCAGCACGGCCGGTCCTCTCGCGTGCTCCCGAAGCACTGATCGAAGTAGCAAACGCAAAATCATCACCTCGAGCTTCTAGTCCACGAATGGGATCTTTAGCGAGAAGAAAATCGGAGCCGGGAAGATACCAAACACTTGATGAACAAATCAAGCAAGATGCTAGTCCGAAGAGTAAATTATCATTACCACATGAATCTCCAATAACAGCCAATAAAAACGCTGCATTGCAGCAGGGCAATCAGTTTTTTCTGCACAGTTTAAATGCGAAACTTGCCGAACATGTGCAAAAACAAATGCCGGAAAGGGTGAAAACTGGCACGCAAATGGGCGTGGCTGCAGCCGAGCAGAATGCAAATCGTCGCAAAAGTGCTGGCGATGCAGGCACAAGATGGCAGCAGAAGTTGGCCGAACGGCCCAGAGTGGATCCAACAGCATGTCGTGAATCTCTGTTTGATCAGATACGGAAAGGAACCAAGCTACGACAAGCTAAAAGCAATGATCGTTCCCTTCCACGATTAAAATGACTAAAAGTTGCATATCTTATTGATAAATTTGAGAAAAAGTGAGCAAATAATTAATAAAAGAAAAAAAATTCTATAGGTAGATCTGTAATGGAGCATAAATGTTGCAATATTTATAAACTAAACAATTTTTATTATTTAATTTACCCTAAAATCATTAAAACGTGCAAATTTAAATTTAATTTATAAATCTAAATGACGTCATATTAGTATGATGTAACGTTATTGTCCTAATACTAAGAAATACTAAAAACAAGCAAAATTCTACGTTTTTTTATTTTATTTATTATTTATTACGTGTATATATTCAAGTAACCGTTTCTCACAGGTAAAATCAACCTGAAAACAAAATTTATAAAAGAAAAATGCTTGCACGAATAAGTGATTTTAGGGAATTGAAATAATTGTGGTTTCATTCTATTTGTATACTGATTGGCTGCTTAAAATGTAGAATGGGGGTAGACCAGATTTGATGTACATGTTTGCATAAAGAGATTGCACTTTATCTTTGATTTAGATTGGGATGGGAAAGTGTGAACGAGTGATCATGTGCTAGATTTATAGCTATTTGAGTGCATTTCATTCTTAAATGGGTTAAATACATTCCCATTATATATATCTGCATTATTTTTTGTGATGCTGTTTTTCTTTTTTCTTTTTGATAAGTATGGAATTTATGTATTTATACATTTATTTAATAAAATTGATTAATATTAAATATAATTGTCAATTTTCTTTAATTTCTTTATTAATTGGACATGTTGCAACCATGTTAGTAGATTACAATTCTAGTTTTCTATTTTTAGATTTTTTATTATTCTTTTTTTTTATTTATTTTATTTACTCTGTTTTCATTGGAAGTTCCAATGAAACAAAAAGTTCATTTCTCTGTATTTGGGTTTTTAGATTATTCCTGTATTTAATACATTCCTACAGCCGCCGGCTAGTCCCTTGTTGGCCGCATTGCATAATAAAAATATCACGTGCCACTAATTTTCTATGATGAGTCATGACGAAGCAAAAACGTCCACTTAAGCTATTGCACCATCAGGTACAAGAGCAGTAAACAGCTCAAGAGACAACAAACATCATTGACTAGCCTTCATGCTGTAAAAGCAAATTGATTTTCTCGTCAAATCATTACTTAAAAGGTAGGTTCCGTTTTTACAAAAGTCATAATATCTAAAAAACAAAAGACTAATTTTGTACGTGCCGGTGTTTATACCATACAAAGCCGCACCACATTGTCGACATACCCGATCAATTTCTAAACACACATCATAGGATATGACGTCATTACGTGTATAATTTGTGAATAAACTAGGATATATTGTGTTACAGAACGACATTAGATCACTTTATGGCTGCTCACTTCACAGGAAAACGAGTGGCTGGAAGAGGATATCATACTCCTCATTATTATTCATCGGATTATAGGATACCTGATCTCGATTTCAACCCATTTGCGTTTAATGAACATCGGATAGTGAATACTGCGGTTTTTCATTTTCAATTGTGTAAAACTATCAAGAAATTTATACTAAAACTAGCTACGAAAATGATGCCGAGACACGGCACTGGTAAAACAGACTTTCCTGGAAACAGGACAACAGTTTTAAAGCCAAAATCAACGCCTATAACTGATGACTACAAAATAACTAGTAACGTTCTAGGTCTTGGAATTAATGGGAAAGTAGTTGAATGTCATAACAAAATAAGTGGAGAAAAATACGCTCTTAAGGTATGATTTTCGGATTGAATTTATCAGTTTTTGTAAAAAGTAATTTTTATCTTATTTTTTTAGGTGTTACGAGATTCAATTAAAGCTAGACGTGAAGTTGATTTACATTGGCGAGCAAGTAATTGTAAACATATAGTTAATGTTATTGATGTTTACGAAAATACATACGCAGGAAATAAATGTCTTCTGGTGGTTATGGAATGGTGAGGAATTTATTTTCCATTTTTTTCATATTTTAAGTGTTATTTCTAATTTTTTTATTAAATAATTTCAGTATGGAAGGTGGTGAGTTATTTCAACGTATTCAAGATAGAGCTGAAGGTGCATTTATAGAAAGAGGTATGTTACAAGAAATAAATATATGATTTATTGGTATATTTTTATTTATTTTATATTTTGAATTATAGAAGCGGCTCAAATAATTCGTGATATATGTAAAGCAGTTGCTCATCTACATGCCATGAATATCGCTCATAGGGATTTAAAGGTGAAATTTTTTACTGGGAGAAAGTTTTTGAGAAAAATATTATCTGATAATTCAGATTAGTCTAGGTTTGCTATTTGTGCATGATATCACAGTTTATTTTATGAAATTATCACTTAAATCAAAAATCAGTCAAATCTTTCGAGCTGAACTTAATTGATTTGAAAGATAACTAAAATTTGATAAAGTTGTAATATTGCTTGAATCTTGACTAATAGAAAGGAAATTCCATTACATTTAGTATTAAAAAAATGACATCATCACTGTTTACGTAGTGTGTGGGCATGATTAGTCATCTTGTTATCACAATTTTTTAACGGGATTAGAATGATAAAGCTTAAAATAAACAATAATTATTTTTTATTTTGTAGCCCGAAAATTTATTATATACACATCGAGGCACTTCCGGTATTTTAAAACTCACAGACTTTGGTTTTGCCAAGGAAACTTTATGTTATAATTCACTACAGACACCATGTTATACGCCTTATTATGTTGGTAAGAGTATAAATTGTTTTAATTTTTTAGTTTGTATTTTAATTTTCTTGTTTAATATTTAGCACCTGAAGTTCTAGGACCCGAAAAATATGACAAATCATGCGACATGTGGTCCTTAGGTGTTATTATGTATATATTGTGAGTATTTAATTATTTATTTATATTTTTATTGTTATTAGAATAATTTTTAAAATAAAATTTATATTTCAGACTTTGTGGTTTTCCACCATTTTATAGTAATCATGGTTTAGCAATATCACCAGGGATGAAAAAAAGGATTAGAACCGGTCAATACGACTTTCCGAATCCAGAATGGAAACATGTTTCTCCAGATGGTAAAATATTTCTGCTTTATAATTTAAATTATATAATATATTAACTTTTATTTTATTTTATTTATTTTTTAGCCAAGGGTGTTATTCTTGGACTTTTGAGGACTAATCCTACTCAAAGATTTACTATCGAAGATGTTATGAGTAATAAATGGATTGCAGTACGTTATAAATAAAAATACTTAGTAATACTGTATATTAATACTGTTTTTAAAATTTTTAGCAATATTCAGAAGTTCCACAAACTCCACTTTATACAAATAGAGTGTTAAAAGAAGAAATGGAAGCATGGTGTGATGTTCAGGTATAAATGAAAGGTTTCAAAAAGGCAGATCAATCAAAATTTTCCGATTATCTTAAAATAAATTGTGTTTTAGTTAAATTAATTTTAAAAAATGGCAACTTTGGTTTATTTGATTAGTTTTTCAGTTTGAAGCCATTATCAAAAAACTCATTTTAATTATAATTACATCTCTGTACTTTTTTAATGTTAAAATTTTAGGAAGAAATGACACGAAGTTTAGCGACGATGCGCGTTGATTATGATCAAATACATATAAAGGATTTGGAAAACTCAAACAATCCACTACTGAAAAAACGACAACAACGTGCTGAAGAAATGCAATCTTAAAAAGGAAATTACTTAATATAATTTGGATTTTATCTTTTAATATTTCATCATCTGTCTTTATTATCATATTTTTTGAAGACATAAAAAATGAATTTATAGCATTTAGGAGATAATCATATTGTATAATATAAAAATTTTATAAAAAAGTTATATTTTATTAAGACCTTTAGATAACTTTGTTAAATGTAATTGTATGTGTCGAGAAATTGATGCTTAAATGTTTTTTTAAATTGTATTACATTCCACTTATTTTTATTTATCTTATTTTTGATTTGTTGTATTTGCTCATATAGTATTACTCAAATCTATTTTTGTTGTTAAAATAACTAGAAGTTGTCAGATATTAATTCCAATTTGCATAATATTCCTTTAAATGTATAGTTTAAACAGTGATTTTGTATACTCTGGTTTAATGAAATTATTGAAATGGTAAAATAAAATTGGAAATAGTTTCTGAATACTTCTATCATAATGCTAAAATGTTTACTTGTGGAATGAATTTTTTGTTTAAAAGAAAATAGTCTTATTTTTAGTGCCTGCATGTTGATTATCGTTGTATTGTATACCGTATTCATATAATTCAATAGATGCATTTAAATAAATAATAAATTCATATTTTAAAATTGTTTATTTTTCTTACATTTTAATACATGAATAATGTGATAAGATTGAAATAGTTTTCATTTTAAATTAATTTTGTTGATATGTAAAATGAAAAATGTAATCAACAACCACTTGTAATTTACAACAAACTTAAAATTTTTTTTTAGAATTTTATTATCAATATTTAAAAACAAATTGCAGTTAATCTTTAAATAAATGTTTCTATGCAAACTACATATGCGCCACTATACACTAACGAGCAAACATATTACAATAAAATCAACAAGAAGTATCATTCGTACACCAGCTTTTGATCGATTGTCTACTCCCGGTTGCCTTTCTTTTATTTCAGCTCACACATTATCAGCATGGCCGATTCTCCTCCACGAGTATACTTGAAATTTCCAGATTATGTTCATAGTTTAACACTGCATACCGGTAATATTATACACTGGAATGAACTCAAGCGTAAAACATCTCAGTCTTCTACAGACGAGGTTATGCATGACAATATCAAATTTTAATTACAATATTTTCATTTTTAAAAATTTCAATCACAGCTTGTTGAAACATTAGGTGAAACATTATCGACTTGGAGTCGAAATTATGATCCAGAACAGTATATAGTAAGATATCGTACAATGTATACAAGTAGCAAATAAGGAGGGTTATCAAGATGTTATTTAATCATGTTACAAACTGTTAGAAAATTATGTTACAGAATTGTTTATTATTTTTTTAAATTAAGGGTCTTGCGAATATTGATTGCATTAACCACAAATATGACGATCCAGTAGATAAACAAATGCGAAAAGATCTTAAAGTCACAGGTATTGTAATTGAATACTGATTTAATTTAATAATTTAATTGAAATGTCGTTTTCTTGAGATATTTTTCATTTCTAGTGAAAATTTTGCTTTGTCAACTGGATCCTGAAGGCCTTAACGAAGCAGTTACTAAAGGTGAAAGACAAGAATTACCTTTGAATTATTATTAAATTAAATGTTTGTAACTTTATATAATGCTAGTATTACAGGAACTCCGTGTCGATTTCTTAGAATCGGTTATAGTATCATTCCCTTCACCACCAAATGAACCATTGGAGCTTCATCATATTAAACCATTGTGGAATGCGCTCGAAAAATATATTGATTTAGGACAAATTGTCACGATTGGTGTGTCTGATTTAGACACAGAATTGCTAATAGCACTCTATACCTGGGCAACTGTAAGTGTGACACTAATTTAAGTAATTAAATAAAATTTTTTTTAAAATATTTCTTTTTTTTTCAGATCAAGCCGAGTATTAATCAAGTTAATTTGGCTTCGTGTTGTGTAATGCCACAAGAAATGACTGCATTTGCTAAGGAAAACGATATTCAACTGCTTACACACAACGATCCAAAGGGTATTTAATCCTGTTTAAATAAGATTTATTTATTACAATTTATTTTTATTTTTAGACATTTTACCACTTGATGTCTGCAGTAGGATTTTACGAACGAGCGGTTGTTTTTTGGATTCAGAAGCATGGGCGCCATTATGGATTGCTCGATACTCTGTTTTAGTTAAGTGTCGGGGCGTTATCCAGAATAAAGGCTTTTTATCCTGTTTAAAGAGGCTTGTGTTAACCAGGTATTAGGAAGAAAATGGTTGATATTTTTAAAATTGTATAATTAAATTGTTTTTTAATTTTTTAATGTAGGACACAAAATATACCCACTTGATGATAAAGTTATTTGAAGTTTATTTTGTTAATATATAAAAAAATTCAGTTTGTAAGATGAATTAGGCACATAATAAAACTGGTTTATTTAATTAACTATTGATTTTAATCTTTTATTTCGAATAATCTGTGATAAGAATGAATGTACTAACACCAATATTTTTCTCAATTTTTATTTATTTATTGTTTTTATATTATTGTATCGTTAAAATAATAAAATAAAATTTGTTTCTTATACATGATACATATTTGTTAATAATTATTTTAAATATGGATTATGGAATGTACTATCAATTATCTTCAGCTAATATTTCCATTTCTTTACGCAACTGCTCACCCGGTGGTCCTACTAAATCACAGTAGTGAAATGCAGCGGGCGAGTTCCCTAAACTAAATAAATAACGTGCATATTCCAGAAATGCACCTTCAATTATAGAACCTGAAATTATTCGAATAGTAATCAGTAACAAAACAAAACCACCTACTCTAATTTTCATTAAAACAAATTTACTTACTATTTGGCTCATCTTTATTGAGAAGACCAAATTCATTACAAGCGTGGATAAACATAACAGCACGTTCTATGCATTTGGTACTCACTAATGCTTCAACAACCTTTTGCAATTGTCCTATTGATAAGAGAACCAATATTCCCTTTTGCTGTAAAATAAATACCAATTAAAATTATCAAACTATACAAACAATACGAAAATTCATACTTTTTGGTTAATAACAGGTGAAAATAAATGATCAACCCATCGTTTCATTACTTCACAGCATTCAGAAGGATTCAACGTTGACTGAAATTTTATTTTAAATAACATTATAAATGAATCAGATAAATCCAGCCGATCTGAATACAATATGGAAATATTACCTTAGCTAGCCATACTGCTTTAGTCCATTCTCCATATGACAATAAATATCGACACGCATCAATTGGTTTCCCAATTAAACAGAGTAGTTGGACTCCTTCAGAAATGTGTCCATTGGCTATCAAATTAGTAGCCACTAACTTAATGGTACTTTGAGCAGTACCAGAAGAGCAAGCACTAGCTACCAAACAAGCCCTTTTACAAATAAATTAATTAAAATTAAAAATTAAAAATAATTAAAATTTAAATTGTTATTACTTAAGGCAATCTAAATGATAGCTCTCGCTATCAGAATCAGTTTCAAGTAATAATCTCACTGCGCGATCACTATGGCCCAACATAATAAGAGATTCGGCACATTTTTTAGTCTGTTCGGATGTGACTCGTTTGCTGTCGTGTAAACTAATCTTTTCGAATTGTCTCTTCTGGTAAGTTGCTGTGTCACACAAAATATCGTAACAACAGTCAAGAACTTGATCCGGTGGGATTCGCTCCAATAATGACTTAGAAATTGTTGGTTTGTATGAATCGTTATCCTTTAAAAATAAAAACGAATTAATGTTTAATAAGTAAAGAAAGATATACAAAGATTAAAAAATTACTTTGTTCATAGCAGCTAGACTTTCTTTTTTTAAATAATATAAAGCAACTGTCCAGAAATGAAGTTCCGATTCGTCACCAAATAGTCTGTTAATTTAGTTTTATTTGTATATGGAGTTTTTTTTAGTGTTTCGAATTGTTACCTCGATGTCATCAAACATCGCTGTGCAGTTCCAAATTGACAAAACGGAAGAAAATCTCGAATGTCACTACAAATAAAAATACAAAATAAAATTAATTAATTAAAAAAATACTGAAAAAACATTCCGAAAAAAATTACCTATCAATGGCGGAAATATATTGCTTTAATGCTGTCAAATCATCTCCTTTTATTCCATCAGCTTCACTAAATTCTAAACTATATGCTGATCTCCATCCTTGATAATTTAAAAATGTTCTTAAATTTAATGCAGCTTCACTTGTGGACAAATGGGGACTGAAGACAAGTTCTATTATTTGAAATAAAAAATAATTTTATTTAAAGTAAACACTTTTTTTAATTATATAAACCTTCCAACTGATAACGATACGTCGGCGCCATGGAATGCTTAAATTTCAAATCCATTAAATATAAACAACCATCTACTGAAGCTAAAACAGATGTATCAGATGCTGCCCAATCAACATCTACAATTTTTGGCAAATCTTTCGGACACTTTAAACCACTTATCAATTCGACCTGGAAACAAATTGAAAATTATTCATGTGTTGAACTAAAATAAACTAAAGCAGAACCAACACTAGATAAATCCCAAATATCAACACCATCATTGTACAAAATTAAAATCTTCATATTTCCTCGACCAGGTGCAAATCTTATTTTCTTAATCCAGCCTCGATGAGTTGAAACAGTTCTAAAAATAAATGATTTTCACATCAATCATTAAAATTATATTCATTTAAATTCAACTTTTACTTCGAAACTCGTGCTTTCAAATCCCAAATTGTTAAATTTCCGTCTACATCACCCATTACTATTTGTTCAGATCTCCATGCAATACAAGTTATACTGCCCATTCCAGCCTAGTAAACAAAAATTGTCGTATTTTAATTAAATTTTAATTAAAATTTAAAATGATCAAGTTTTTTATAATAATAATGTTAACATACAGTAGCTGGGATTTTGGATCCATCTTTAATTATATTCCCTTCAACAGAAAAATTGTATAATTGACCATCTGAGTCAGTAAAAACAAACTGCTCTTTAAGCGGAATTTTTTCTGTTACTGGTTGTGAAGAGGTTGAATCACTCTCTTCTACACTTGAAGTTTTTTCTAAACTATTCGATTTCTTTTTTGTATTACTAACAGGTGACCATTCCTTAAAAAAATTTTCTTATTGTACTTTATAAAGTAAAAAAATTATACTACACTACTTACTAATGCAGTAATAATGGGAAATTTTTTCGGCATTGTGCGCAGTAAACACAGACTCGTCAAATCCCATAATTCAAATGGTTCTTCTTTAAATGCAACAATAAAATACTGCCTGAAAAGAAAACATCAAATATATTTCACTTTTTTAATTTTACTTTTATTTTTCACTTTACTTAAAACATGAAACTCGTATCATTTCAATTGGTGACTCTTCTCCCTTTTCTGATCGTATATGCTTCATTTTTCCCGAAATTGCATCAACTAAAACCAACTCATTGTGAACTTGTGAAGTGCTTACATTTGGATATGCGAACGATAAAAAACCGTGTAAACTGACCCATTCAATTCCTCTAAAAAAAATAATTTAAAAAAAAATCATTAATTTAATTTAATACAATTTTTAAAACAATAATAAATAATAAAAACTTACCTAACAGGACATGTATGAACATTTAATTCTTTTTGTAACATACCAGACGCCATACAAAATATTTGAATTGTTCCCTCAAGATTTCCTGCAATAAATTTGAGTTTAATAAATCGAAAAACAACTAATAAAATTGTTACTACCTGTAGCTAAATACGGTTGATAACATGCCCAATTTTTAGTTGTAAGTGGTGGGCACATTCGAATTGTTAATAGTGGAGATGCAACGCCACAATAAAATCCAGTTACAAGAAACTTAAAATGTATGGACTAAAAAAAAAATATTTGCAGTTTAAAAAGTACTATTTCATTAACTAAAATAAAAATATAATTACTTGCTGTATCGTATCAGATGTATTCGAAGGTGGAATTAAATCTGCTAAACAAGTTTTCGGAACAGAAACAACTCTCTTGTTAGCATCATCACTTGACATAATATTTAGCTCATTGCCCATTGAAATTACCTAATTTCAAACCAATTTTATAGCACAAATTACAACAAAATATACCTAAAAAAAATTTACTTTTTCGTAAGTCGTTAATTCGATTAAAATTAATTTTCCTTCACTTAAAAAAAGTGCAGCTTTCGTCTCACTGATAGGACAGAATGCCATTCCCATTAAGCGAACGTGTTTGGTTAGACGCATTGAATCAGATAAACAACGAACATCGTAAGAAATTTCCAAATACGCATCACTACCATAATCACCTTTCAAAATAAAAATCAAACATAATTATAAAAATTAATAGAAATTAAAATAAAAATAAATTAATACTCTGATTTCCTGTCACGGAAGATAAAGAATCATTAATTGACGAACTAACTGGAAATTTTCGTCTTGTTCGGAATGAAATACTGCCATTCTCATGAAGGCAATACAATGCATCGCGCTGTTGACAGCAATACATTTGGGTAAAAGGAGAACCATTTCTTTCGGATGATAATAAACCCACTGTCTGTTTAAAAAATAAGTAATTTTATTAAAGAATTAATTCAAAGATATCAGCTAACTTGCTTGATTCAATTCTAAATCAATAATCAAAGCTTCTTTTGCATACAGAATTATAATCTGATTTCGCACTGATTGATGATGCATCAAACCAAGACACTCATTTGTTGCACTAAAATCATTTCTAAATAAAACAAATAAATAAATTAATAAAAATTCAAATAAAAATAAATTAATTAATATTATTAAACTATAACACACTTGCTGATAGCTTTCGGCTCAGCGTTAACGAGCGATCTCATTCGTTGACGAAGACGTTCTTTCGTCCATGATTTTTCGTCTTGTGTCAATCCAGCTGCAGCCATCAAATTGCTCGAGCTTGAGCTCATCATAGATGGATTCGAAATGTAAAATTTTCGTCCGTTGCTAGATGGGACTTTGCTCAAAGTGAAATCATCAATGAATAAAATCCCGTCTGGTACAAGAACTAGAAAATGAGCAAGAAAAATAAATAATCACATTTTTTTTCTTAATTATTTATATTTTAAAAACATTTACTTACATGCAACATTTGATGGATCAAATGGATTAAATGAAAACGACAACAATGTTTCAGTATATGTTTTTTTCCATAACTTATTTCCATTTGTTGTGTTCCAAATTATTAGAGAATAAGGGGGATGCAAGACAGCTAAAAAATCGTTAAACGAGCTCCAGAAAGACAGCCATTGCATGTCTAGAGTAACAATTTAAAATATCACCACCAATTAAAAATTTTAAAAATATTTTTAATCACCTAAAATGGGTTTGTTATTTCCATCTGAAAAAAGCGTGGTCACTTTGGAATAAACCACATCCCAAATTATAATATTTCCATTCATATCTGCTGATGCAAGTTTCGGATAGTACGGATTGGGAATGTCGTGATAGTAATTTTCTTTGGCCCATTTTACCTAGAAATTAAAAATACATATATTAAAATAGTAAAAATTTCTCATCGTTGTTTTAGTATACCTTATTCACATACGAACGATGTTTATTTAACACTTGGAGAAGTTGAACAGACTTCGGATCTACGATAACAACCGCTGTTTGGCATCCATAAGCGATTAACGACTGCCATCCCCTGATTAGTTATAAAGTAATTCGAATTATAAATTATTGGCTGTGAATTACACATGAAAAGAAACCACTAATTACCAATCAATTGCCCCTTTATTTTGCTGATGCAAAAATCCTGTAATCACTCGGGGTTTGATAGTTTTGAAATTAATTGACGATTTTTGCTGATCAGTACTTGCTTTTTCGTTATTATCCATTATGCGTCAATAAGTTTAAATCATGCATTGGACTGAAAGAAAAAATAAACGTTGCTTTATAAATTTACGAAGGAAAATTCGGAGTTGAACCGGAACTCGTCACTGAATTTACACATGTGATTCCTGGCTCTAGTCGTCGCACGATTGGAGAAACAGTCCTAAAAGATTTTTTATCTTTTACTAAACAAAAATATACATGAAATAAATTCTTTAGTAAAAAAGAAAAAACCGATCAATTTCTATGCAATATATACAATTTTTAACCCTAGTTGAAGTGCATGTAGGCGAATTGAACAAATGAATAAAAATTACCATTTTTGAACAATCAATTTAATAAATTTCAATTTGAGAATTAAATAATACATATTTTTAAAATAATGTATACATAATTTTTTCTAAAAAAAAAGAAATAATTCAACAGGTATATGGCATTTTGCGGCACGATGCGGCTGGCTGGCGTACTAAACAAAAATATCCTTGTGCATAAACGCCTATAGTAGAAAGACCGGGTCATTCACTGAAAATCATGTAAAATTAAAGATGGCGGATTTCCTTAAAATTTGTC
>JAQFZN010000736.1:0-23782 GCA_034687075.1 Geophilus carpophagus
TTCTTGTTCATTTTTAATGTGAAACCTGAAAGTGGTCTCAAGCCAATGACTCTACTTTGTCTCAGGAAAGGGGTGATTTGGTTTGAGATTTTTCCAGCTGTCTTCGACTGGTTTAAATCTGCAATTCATGTGAGTTTAGTGAGCAAAGCTGATGTCAAGCTCAGTGCGAGCTATAATTTAGTCTCCAGTATACTGGGAATGATGGTAATTAGTGTTTTGTGTCATAGGGTTAAATATACTCAATGCTTAATTCAATCTATCTTGACATTTAACTTCTCGGTGAAATAACCCAAATGTTTTTAATTTAAAAATTAGAAAATTAGGCATGAAAATTGCTTTCATACTCTCGCTACTATTAGATTAATTCACTTGAGGGAGGTTATTCTTACACAAAAGGATTTGGGGATTAATTTAATCACTTAAATTACACATTTGTTTGATATAAATATTCTTTATTCGCTTCTCGTTCTAATTTAGGCTTACAGTGTGTCATAGAAAACCTATAAATTACGAGAAATATTAAAAGAAAACTTATATTTTTTACATATTTTATTATTCTAATAGTTGAATGAGCTTAATTTTGCAGAGATAAAAAGAATGGAACCAAGCGATAGAAAATAGACGCCATTTTTGTACAAACAGATGTTAGTTTATGCGCCAAATTCAACCCTATTTTTCTTTCCGACGTGACAATTGTTTTAAGAATAATGAATTCTTCTTTGTAATAATTTTGGCTGATAAGAAATTTTGTCAGGAAAAAGGGGGAAGATAATGAAAGTTTCTTCCTTTTCTTCGTGTTAGTGGTTAGCGCTTAGCTGCAGAACCAAGCAGACCGTTAAATTAATGACAATAATAATAATTGATGCAGGGTTTGAAGGTGATAGCTTCAAGTTGAAGGACGAGTGAATAAGTTGTAATTTAGTGTCTCGTTTTAAATCTTTACGTTGATTTGATGAGGTTTAATTTGGTTTTTCGATTGGTAATGATATACATGTGTATGTTTATTGAGTATTTTTTTGTCTTTGTTTTTTTCTGTCCGGAATAAATGAATAATTATATAATTTTCTTGTCTACGTGGATGAAAGCTGTACATTAAATTTCAAATTTAGTCTCGACATGTGGTATTATGATTCTAATCTGAACTAGGAGCAAACAGCTTGAACATTGCACAAATCCAAATCCTATGACTATGTAATTTTTAAAGTGAACATTGAAAAATATATAGAGTGATAAATAATTTATATAAATTTTATATTAACAAATTGGATCAAAATGTTGAAAATATTAAAAAAATTCAAGAAATTTCAAAATTAGTATTAAAAATTATTAAAAATTGGCAGTTAAAATACAAATTTATTTACAAATTTGCTCAAAATATTGAAAAAATTAAAAAAAAATTCAAGAAATTTCAAAATTAATATTAAAAACATTAAAAATTTGCACTAAAATACATAATTTCCATTTTATTTGATATCCACATCGGAATATTACTTAACCGACCCGATATCAGCTTTAAATAGAAAAAAAAAATAAAAAAACCGTAACCATTTTCCCATACAATTTACCCATTTACGCCGAATTAAAATAATAGAAAAGAAAATTGATTTAATAAAATCAACAAGTCAGGTTACTCGATCCTTTGTATTCTAACCACAATTAATCATGGTAGCTGTCGCAAACGACGTTGAGCAAGCACTAATTTCCGCATAGCTATGGCCATGGGCCTGCCTTCATACCATAACTGCTATTGATCGACCGAGGGATGCGGAGGTGGGTATGGTGAGGGCGATGCGTGAGCGCGCGCGTTTAGATCCGTGCGCTCCATCACGACAGTTGGGAGTTGGTGAGCAACGGGTACAGACATGCTTCACGCGGCTCTGTACAATGACGTCACACGGCGTACGACGTTCCAGTGTGGGACGTGTGACGTCATTAATGGCTGCTCGGCGTGTTTACTTGCATGGGTCCACCTGTATGCTACCCACGTTTCCCGACATGCAGCAGAATGTGTGTGTAGTTGCATGAGGCGGCAGTGGTGATGCGAATGTCGGTGCCATGAGCCACGTGTGGATAACCGCTGTGGGACCCGGGTCCTCGAAACCCTTGTGGACCTCGGGTCCACCGCCGCATAATTTTTGGAGGTGCTATTGGTTATGGTTGAAGTTGGGCGGTAACCAATGTGAGTATTTACACTTGATTTATTCACCATTTGTTTACTGCGCATGTGTGCCGTTTGGATTTGGATTTGGATTAGGTAGAAATGTGTTGATGTATTTTTTTCAGCGTAAACTCAAGTTTGGGTAATAAAAAAGGACATTAATGTTAGGTCTATAATGAGAGAGAAAAGGAAAAAAGTTTAATGTTTGCTTCATTATGAATCCGGATGCCATGCAGGATAGTTTCCCATTGGGGGTTGCTTTCATGACAGTTTGCGTGAATTGTTAACATAAATACAAATGATAAGAATTTTTTTTCTTTTTTTTTTTACTCATTTTAGGTAAAATAAAAGGTGAAAAGATTAAAAGTAAATGATAATTTTTTTTATTTTTTTTAAGGTTGATATTTATTTTTATTATTATTATTATTATTACAATAATAACAATATTTCAAGGAAATAAATAGTGTGAAAAGAAATTGATGATAGATAAAAATAGAAATTATTGTATTTTATGTCTTTTTTTATTTTAAGGGGGGTTTTTCACATGGGAATCTTATCACTTTATTTATTACTTTTCATGATCTTACCTTCTTTTTCTTTTTCTGGATGGTTTGATAGAATCATTGCATTTTTCCTATAGGTTTTGAGACACACAACCCTTCAGGTAAGGGGAATGGAATTATTGAGTGTGGGTTTTAGTATGTATTATGTGTATTGTGTGAACAATAATGGTCTAATATCAGTGTGGAGAGTGAGAAAGATGTCTTCCAGAGCCAGACTTTGCTTCTGATTGTATCTGGGTGAATAGAGTGTAAAAATAGGCTTCCTTATGCATACAAATCAGGACTTATGGGTATGGGTTGGGCCTATGATTGGGTTTGGGTGAGAGATGTACAGGTGTTGTCTTGCCTGGTTTTTTATTTGGAACTTGGGGTAGTAAGGGTTTGTGGAGAAGATTGGGGTATAGTGATTACCTTCCTGGGAATTTTTCCTATCAACAAAGTTTGTTTCTATCAAGTTAAGGCGAGATATGCAAACTATTAAAGTGTTGGGTATAGGAAAAGAACTCTTTAACCATTCCCAATGGGTTTAAAGTGTTGAACTCGTGTTACATGGACCGAAGACACGAGTGCTGAAAGTACTCAGTTTGTGCTGAGAATGGAAATTGCCTATTTGGGTAATATTTTTTCATTAATTAAGCAATATTGTGTAGTATTAATGATGGAAATGGATGGTGAGAATATTGTTATGTGATATCAAAATTTGAAATTGTACATTGAAAAAATTGATACAAATTTAATGTTGATTTAAACAGATGGGGGAAATGTATATTGCATATTTATTTGCATAAGAAAGTGTGTTAAAGGGAGGTAAAAGCTTCATTTTGAATTTTTTTTTCAAGTTTTTAATAGGTTTTAGGTGTTACTATTCAAGTTTATTGGTTTTGTATATAAATTCACTAAAGTTGAGTTTAAAATGCTAATTTTAGTCATTAGCATCAATTGAGTGGGGTCGTTTATGGCTCCTTTCACATTCAACTAGCAGAAATTCATGAAAAAAATATCTGGCCAGTGTTGATTTTTTTTTAGAAATCTTTTTTTGGAAATGAAAATGACTTCTATAAGGTTGGTTACAATTTTTCAAATCTTTTCTCTACTTTTTTAAGTGCTAAGGACTTTAAGGGGATGAGATAACAATATGTATGGAATAAATAAGCCTAGAAATACACTTCTTAAACAGCTTTCTGATCACAATGAGGTAATGGGTTCACATATTGAATCATTATGACAGCAAAAAGTGAGTTTTCGAATTTTTATTGAATAATGATTTAGATTATTATGAATTACAAAGAAAAACTAATCATTATCATCACAATGGTTGGTTAAGTAATTTGCTTTCAGGTTAAAAACAAGTATGGATATTGTGATTAATGGTTTGGCTTTTAAGCTTAATTTATATTTATA
Source organism: Geophilus carpophagus (assembly GCA_034687075.1). Classification (NCBI taxonomy): domain Eukaryota; kingdom Metazoa; phylum Arthropoda; class Chilopoda; order Geophilomorpha; family Geophilidae; genus Geophilus; species Geophilus carpophagus. Next base: position 4,123 of record JAQFZN010000736.1, read on the forward strand.
CACTGCTTACCTATCAATTCTTTTGTTACACTCATACCTCACTTTACGCCCTAGATACGTTCCGGAAAAGTTGGCCATAAAGCGAAAAGCTTTTTAACGAATCCTTGCGCATACAGCATTTTTTTGGCCGTATAACGAAAATGGTAGGTCGTGAATCGAAAAAGTGTCATAATTAAAGAAGGCTGTTAAAGTGAAATGCCGTATAAAGAGCAGCCGTATAGCGAGGTGTGGGTGTATTGTGCATTATGTCATTGGTACCTTATCACAATACATAGATTGGGAGTTTAAAATAAACTGCACTGAAGAATCTTATAAAATAGTCATAGTTTTCAAAGTGTTTATAAATTTTTAAAAATCAAGACATTGAGTATGTTTAACTTGGTTAAGCTAAACTTAAATTCTTTTTAAATAACTTAAAAATAAGTCACTATTAAATGGCTCTTTAAAAAATTCAATATAATCATAAGGACACATGTACCCAAGCATTTGCACTCACATTAGTATTACTTAACATCAATATCTAAGATAAATAAATGAGCAAATAAGTGGCATGATTTAAGCAAAATATGATGCATAAAATGCCATAATCTGCTACAATCTAAACTTAAGACAATTTAGGTCAACCACCAATCGGAGTTTGTATAAGCATTTCCTTATGCTTATGATCTTTTTTATAGTTATAATTATAAGCATACCCAGCTAAAATTTTATATTGGCACAATATTGGTCTAATAATGTTGGAATATTGATTGATACAAGGTGGGTACGCAGACACGAATTTAAAACTGGCATAAGCAAAAGTTGAGATTGAACAAGCTCTAGCATTTGTCCTGGAAGATTCAAAAATTTTGCTTACCATGGCCAGTCCAATTGCTGCAGTTGGGGCCTGTGGCTATATTCATCCCTGAAGGTATGCAATATAGCAGGTTCGGCAACCCTTTTTACTAGACAGGCATATTTCAGAAATGCGGAAGTTTGGCGGGCACCATGGGATGAAGAGGATTAATAATTAATGCAATATTTGACATTTGTTGTTCAAATATCTAAAATTTTGAATTTATTTATATAAAATATTTGAATGGCGGGCACCACATTGTCTACCCGTGCAGTGTGTTATCATGTACACCCCTACCTCACTTTACGGCCTAGATATGTTCCAGAAAAGTTGGCCATAAAGCGAAAAGCTGTATAACGCATTATTGTATATTGTATACAGCATAAATCGAAAAAGTGTCATAATTCAAAAAGGTTGTTATAGCAAAATGCTGTACAAAGAGCGGCCGTATAGCAAGGTATAGGTGTATTTATAAACATACAGGACAGCTTTAAGTGTTGTTCTTGGTAAGTTAACCAAAATCCAATATATTTTTTGTATAATTACTTATCTCTGACTGGGATTATGTATTTCATTATGATGTAATAATTCATTGCTCAATGACAAACAATAGTGACATAGATGGCTTGATGCATACATACAAAGTGCTGAGACAATGGGATGTTGATGGCCACCATTTTCAAACCATTGCAGGTAGAAGCTATCTGATTAGTCATGCTATTTCATAAAATAGTGTCACATGAATAAGTTTTGTTTATGCTTGTGGCCAGTTTCTTATAATTATAACTACAAGAGAGGATCATAAAGAGAGTGCTTGTGCAAACTCTTTATTGACATTTTGATGTTAATCTAAGAGATAGTTGTTCTCAGGTTTGAAATCAATAACCTAATTAAAATTAGATGGCTAACCTGAATAAACAAGCAAAAATAAACAAGCAAAAAGACAAAAGCAAGTTTATGTTAGAGGAGACTAGATGAGTCCAAATGTAATTTGTGGAAGAGTCAGACAGATTGATAGTCTGTCTGACTCCTATTGTTAAAAAACCTGAGTTCTATCAGTGATTTTCAGACTGGGTTGTTCCCTGGTGAGTTTAACATTGGTTTCCTCTTACAAGATGCCTTTTGGAAATGAATTTTTTTTTTTTTTTTGGTGGGGAGTAAACAATTGCTAAATAATTAAAACCAACAGAATACATGTTAGTTAATACTTAATAACGGGGCTTTTTTTGTAAAAAAATAGGTGCTGGTACTCAGTTGAGGTCATTAATTTTTTGGGGTACCACGACTGTATAGCCCGGGCAAAATGGCCTTGACTAAAAAAAAATGACGACAATTTTTGATTTTTTTTCTGGCTTGGAAAGAGGTTCTGGTACTCTGTACCAGTGCGTACTGGCACGAAAAAAGCCCTGCTTAGTAATATATAGATTTCTATACATTATATTTGCTTTAACCCAGAATTGAGAAATAGTACACAGAAGACAATTGAGTAAGAATCATTTATCAACTGTTGCCATAGTGATAGAACTGGATACAAGACAACCCACTTCCTGTAGTTGAGTACAGTGTAAAATGAAATAAGATGTAATTTATTCAAACAAGAAACTTGCAACAGTCTTCAATTGTAACTTGTCATTTCCAGTTTTGAAACAAATAAATTGAATAAGTTTTAAAAATTGAGAACATTTGTTCACAAAAATATCCCACAAACAAGATTACCATCTGGAAATGTTGTGAATTTGCAACTACCTTTATTTCCACCATCTGTTTGCAGGTACTAAATTTGATTATGGATTTTTTTTCTATTTCCAAGTTGAATACCCCTTATTGTGAGAGTGTTGATGAAATTTTGATGTTTGAAAATAATTAAAAATGCAAAATGAACCACTTGAGTTTGGCTTTAACAGGAAATGTAAATGCAACCAGCATGCCTTTAACATTTCTTTGAATAGATTTACAAAGCACTACTATTGATCTCTCTGCATCAGACATTCCACTGCAGTGTGAAGCAGGGTTAGATAAAGGGCACACATGTTGTTAAAGGGGTTAAGAAGGTATTCTAATGAAGGATAAGCAAAGTAACCACAATCAAAAATCAATGAAATCTCATTGAAATCTCACTGGATCAGTTGAAATTTTCAAAAAATTGTATAAATGAAAATTTATTTCTTTCTCTAGAGATTTTTTTTTCTTTAAAAGTCTCTACAAGATAGAATTTTATGTCTTTATTTTGCCTTTTCTCTTTTCAACAACACTAGGCAAAATGCCAGGATCTTGAGCATCAACAAGGGCTTTGACCCAAATTATTTCTCCTACTGACCGCTTTGTTAATACGGCGCTGTTGTCGCTATGCCGCGGTGTTCGATGCAGTGTATATGTATGGGTGAAAAAGAGGGGGGCGGTATGCCCGCTCCCCTGGGATGGAAGGGTAATGGCATCGGTGTGTTGTAAGATGTAATCACTCATGTTTTCACCTAGATGGGTCGTGCCCTACGGTGGGGCAATGAGGTGGTGTTTTTGTCAAAGAAGATTTAGGTTTAGAGGTAAGGTGACAGAGTGACACATCTTTTGTTTCTTATCTACTCTTGATTTTTTTTAAAAATTTTATTTTAACGGTTTTTTGCCCTGTCGGCAGAATTTTAGTTTTTGCAAGTTTTTCAATTATTTTTTGAGGGTTTTGAACATGTAGTGGTTGAATGATGTAGCAATTTTATAGTTTATAAAAAAATGAATTTACTTAGATTTTTGTAGTGAAATAGATTGTTTATTATAGCTCAAGGTTTTGTGTGTTTATTTTTGGATTAGATTTCTGTTTTGATACTTATATGGTTGAGATTTAATTTAAGACTTGGTTTTATTTATTTCTCGGATAGAATGATGCAGTGAATTTTTTTTTGGTTTAAGTTTTTTGCCGATAGATGTCATTGTAGGAAATCCGTTTGAGCGGTTTTATTTGCTAATTTTTTTGTATTTTTTAATGCTTTAACATTTTCTTCTTTTTTTTATTTTTCTTTCCAGTTTAAGAAAGTTTTACTTTTTTCAGCTAACTTTTTACGAATTTGTGATTTTTACGTTTAGTAAAAATGAATACAAAAAGAGAAATTCAGGTGACACGAATTGGACTCATTTATATACGCCTCGTTGCACCTGTGTCTTGCGCACTATCGTTCAGATCCGGCCCATCTTTAACCTTGGCAGGTGGCTTAAGGAAGATAAAAAACTGCTTTTCGATATCTTGATGCTCATTTTAAAGGTGCTGCGTAAACAAAAAACCTTTGTAAGATGAATCGGGTGAGTTTAAGAGAACATCGCAGTCCAATTCAATCTTTTCATTTGTTCGGTTTGATAATTCAGCTCAGCTTCAACCATCGACTGATAATCGTGTCGTCATTTCAAGCACAACCAATCGTTATTAATTGATAATTCGTTACGTCATATCAGGTTGAATTCATTTACCGTGTAAATTTATCTTTCTAATCTAGATTTTTTTTCGCTTATTGATTACTACAACATGAAAATTCAATAATAATAATTATTTTTTTTAGTAAATTTTATTATTATCATTATTTTTAGTTTTTCGTGTTTTAAATGATCTTTCACATATTTATCGATCGATAAATCGAAAAATAGATGACCTTTCAATTTTCAAAATTTATAGATTTTTAATCAAATATTCCAATTTAAATTTCTCTATGGATTTAGTAATTTGAGCAATTTTTGAACAATTTTATATTCAATCTGCGTCTGGGAGGAAGGTTTGGCATTTTGGCGAGTTGAAAATACACATATCCACCCAAGAGGTCATTTATCTCTTACTCACCACGAAAAACTCACACCTAAAAATAAAACGATATTAACTTTTTAAACCTAAACACAAACAAAAAAGAAAAAAAAATTACTTAATAATAACTCTAAATAGACATTTTTAATTCTTATCTCAACATTATTTCCCATGTATTCGCTCATTAATTGCATTATTATTTTATGGTGTCATGTTTCTCAGGATGTTTCTTTCAATCAGGAAATTCAGTTAGTCGAAACAGCTTCCCCTCTACTTGTATTCATTCTATCTATCCCCCTCTGTTTTATCAAGTGAACCGTGACACATTCATTTTGAACTTACATCAGCACAGGTGGCTTTGTGTGTACCTTTCACTTGAAATTTATAAATGGCTTATCCGTTTTCCTGTTTCTGTTAGCAAAATTCAGGTAACGTTTTTGATTTAATATCACATTAATATTGTTTTTGAAATCTAGTTAGACACAAATTGAGTTTTTATGTGGTATGAAATGAAATTGAAATCGAATTTTTTGTTTCTAATTTTTAAAAATAATTTTATTTAGCTGGTGCGTCATAGGAAATATTAGAAATGATTTTGTTGTTTTTATCTTTTTGAAGTTAAAGATTAAAATGAAAGGAGCTTAGGTTTTTTAATTGGATTCGGTTTCCTTTTAATGTATCTATTTTGATAACAGTGTTTTAATGTCATTAAATATTTTTGTTTTTTTATTTAAAGATGACATAATGGATGAAACTGCTTGTCCACTTACTGTAAAGGATGTCGCTGAATTACTCCAAGCACAATATGCAATCATAACAGGTAATAATTACACATATTTTATTATTGATTGATTTATTTATTTATTGATTAATTTGATTTTGAATCGATAGGTGGCAAAGCGAGGAATGGATGTCCCATAATTCAGTTCCCAGACACAGGAATGTTTTGTAATATGAGTGATGATGATTACAGAAAGCTTATTATTTATTTAACTAGTGTGCCATCGTAAGTTTATTTAATAATATGAAGTTTTTATTGATTGTTTTAAAAATTTTTAATTTTATATTAATATTTTTTTAAGATTACAAGATGCTGACTTAGGTTTTGTGTTAGTCATTGATCGGAGAAGTGATAAATGGAATTCTGTTAAAGCTGTTCTTCTCAAAATCTCAGTAATTATTTATCGATTTAAAGAAATATGGTGAATTGAATAAAAAAATAATAATTTTTCGCTTTTTTTTCTTCTCTAGGGATTTTTTCCCGGTCTTATTCAAGTAGTCTTCGTCTTAAGGCCCACTGGGATATTCCAAAAGGCTATTTCTGAAGTGAGCAGTAAATTATTCAAAGAGGAATTTAAATTCAAAGTGGTCATCTGCAATTGCATTGAGGAATTGCACGAGCATTTGGATAAGAATCAGCTGACCAGGGACCTCGATGGGTGCATACCCTATAACCACGAAGAATGGATTGAACAGAGAATAGTAAAATAAATTGATTGTCTTTTAAGAGCTATAAAATAAATTTAAAGTTAAAAATGTGAAAACTTTTTTCTTAAAGGCTGTGGAGAAATTTTTCGCTAACATGCAAGACATTTCACAATCGTTGCGACTTTTTATTCAACGGTTACAGGAAACAGAGCTTCCTAATGATGCTGCGTCGACGGAGAAACTTTTGTGCAATCAAGAAACGGAATTTGAAGATTTGAAAAGGGAGTTGAAAGACGCAAATAGACACGGAGAAACGATTTTAGGGTGCCTTCGAAGACCTTCTTCGGATGAAACTCGTTCTATTGATTATTATCCAGAGAATAAATTGATTAATGTGACTACTGTAGAACGGTAAGAATTAATAGAAATGTACTAAATCATTAATTTATTAACATTAATTTAAATTAATGGTGTTTGAATTTGTTTTTTTAATTTGTTAGTTTAGTTTAAGTCGACTTGTGTGGGATAAACTAAGAATTGTATTAATAAGTCATTAATAAATATATAAAAGGGGAAATTGAAAAAAGAAAATTTTGCTACTGTTTCATATTGCAGTTGTCATTGGGATATTGGCAGGTTGCTGATTCAACTGGAAGAAACGGAACGTGGATTTGACGATTTTTGGGCCAAACATCGACTCAAGTTGCAACAGTGTTTGAATCTTCGTCAATTCGAACAAGATTTTCGTGAGCTGCAAATCAACCTGGATTTAGACCTTAAGATTCTCACAGAAATGACTGAAGTTGGAGATTCGGTGAGCCGGGTCGAGGAACTTATGACTGAAATTACTGACTTTAAGGATAATTGTGAGGTAAAAGAAAATATTATAAAATGTTAATGTTATTTTATATAATAATTTAATTTCTGTTATTTAGGACGATATGGAGAAAACAATGGAATTGCATGAGGTTGGCTTACAGCTAATAGCAAACGAACATTATGCAGTGGATTCTATTCAGCCCAAATGTGTAGAATTGAAAAGAATGCATCTGGATTTGAAGGATAAAATTGAGCTGCGCATGCAGACACTGCAAAAATACAGAGATTTGCAAGAAAGAATTGAAAAGGTTTTATTTTGTTTGTTGTTTTAATTTTAACTCATGATTAATGATGATTTAATGCTACAGGCAAACAAATGGTGCGCTCGAGGTGTTGATTTATTGGCTAGTCAACAAATAGAAAAATGTTCATCACCTGAATTTGCAGAAAATGCATTGGTTGAAGTTGAGGAATTTCTTCATGGATCAGCAGATTTCAAATTGAGTAACCCAAAGGAGTTTCATACAATTTTTGAAGACATGATTACACCCGAAACCAAAGCACTTGTTCAACAAGTAAATAATTTTTATTTTTTTCTATAATTACAAAAATAAGAGGGGTTTTTTAAAAATCTATTTTAGGTTTTACAGCGAATTGAAGACGTACAAATGATGTGTGATAAACGAAAAAATAGTTTAAAAAAAATGGCGGTACGACCACCTCGCCCGGTTCAGCCTGTGGTACCCGAACCTGCGGTACCATTGACCGCACCGCATTCTACACAATTGACATCATCAGAAAACGGGTCTGATTCTCCAGCAAGGGGTAGAAAAGTGTTGAAAAAAGCCAGGACTGTGCCCAAGGTGGTGTTTAGATTAAGTAAACGTTAGTTTAGGTTTTAAAAACAAATCAGCTGCAAGAATATTAATTTTATTCAAGACATTTAATGTTGTGTAATAATTTAAAGTATTTTAAAGAGAAAAAAAGACTGTTACTGTTTTATCAAGTTTATTTTTAACATACGTAAATTGTGCATCTTAACTTATTTGTATTTTATTTTTAGCTGTGTCTTGTGCATGTGATTTTGTGTTTATTGTGCACTAGTACGCATGAGTTTAAATATTTTTCTAGTTTGAAGTAGAAATTTAAAGATCTGCTTAAAATTATTAAAGAGTTTATAATTTTATTTTATTTTGTGATTTTTTTTTGTTTATAAATAAACTATTTGAGATTTGTAATAATATGCGTTACTTGTTTATGTTTATGCATGGTTTCTTTTTTTTAAGTTGCATGGTTTGTTTTGCAGATTAATTTTGAAGCCGAGACATTTTTAATTTGTAAAGCAAAGTTTATAGAAATTTGTAGCATTTTATTTTATTTTTTTATTTTTTAAATTTTAGATGCAAGTTAGGCCATTGAGTCAAGGCGAGAGTTCTCCTGAAAATGAACTGAATAAGGATCTTGAAGCTTTACAAGCTAAGAGAAGGTAGATAACACTTTTCAAACGATGTTTAAAAATTATAATTATGGTAAATTTTATTTTTAGACACATTTTAACAGAATTACTTGAAACTGAAAGAATTTACGTCTCCGAAATGAGATCAATTTGCAATGTAAATAATTAATAGCTACAAGTTTTATCTAATTTCTTTTTGACATTTGTTTTAATATGATCAGGGTTATAAAGATGAAATGCAAAACTCAGATATGCAAGATTTGATTCCCGAGTTGCTCAAAGATAAGGCAGATATTTTGTTTGGAAATATTGAAGAGATATGCCAATTTCATAATGAGTATGCATCATTAGATTTATTTTTAAAAATTTTCTCTGTTTTATATGAAATTATGATTTCTTTTCAGTACATTTCTTAAAGATTTGGAAAATTGTATCAGCACGCCAGAGCTTATTGGACTTTGTTTTGTCCACAGAGTAAATAACTTAATTAAATTTTATGTTTTATTGATTAAAGTTATTTTAATATCCAATATTTTTTATATAGCAAGAAATATTACATAAATTATACAGTGAATATTGTTTAAACAAACCACAATCTGAAGCTCTCAGAAGGGATGTTGGAGATGATAACGTATTTTTTAAAGATTGTCAGAGGAAACTTAATCACAGACTTCCTTTGGGTGCATACTTGTTGAAGCCAGTTCAACGGATAACAAAATATCAGTTACTGCTCAAAGATTTAGTTAAATGCAATGAAGGACGAGAATGTCGAGAGCTAGAGGAAGCTTTGGCATGCATGTTAAAAGTGCTAAGATACGTAAACGATAGTATGCATCAAGTTGCTATAACAGGATATCCAGTAATTAATGTTTTGATAAAATAAATTGAGAATTAAACAATTTTAAATTAAAGTTAATTTCTATTTTATAGGGAAATCTCACTGAATTAGGAAAACTTCTCATGCAAGGATCTTTTCGTGTGTGGACTACACACAAAAATGATAGATTGCGTGATTTAAGACTGAAACCAATGCAGCGACATATTTTTCTTCACGAGAAAGCGGTTCTTTTTTGTAAAAGGAGTGGCAAAGAGTTAGACAGGGTTACCTATCATTTCAAACTTTGCCTTAAAGTGAGTTTATTTTTATTTTGTACGTATAAGCTCATTCCACAGAATTTTCTCTGAAATAGCATGCAGGCTATTTCCACAGAAAATTCTGTGGAAATAGCAAGCTGGCAATTTCCACAGAAAGTGTATTGAAACGATTCGTAATTGACCAATGTCATGTCAAATATGAATGAACTGCACCATTTCTACAGAATTTTCTGTGGAACTAGCATATGGGTCTACCATGGCTATTCCCACAGAATTTTCTGTGGAAATAGCATATGGGTCAACTGTGGCTATTCCTACAGAATTTTCTGTGGGAATTGCCACCCCACTAATCCCACAGAATTTTCTGTGGGAATAGCACGTAGGCTATTTCCACAGAATTCTTTGTGGAATCAGCCACTGTGCTATTTCCACAGAAAATTCTGTGGAAATACCACGGCCTATTTTATAATTTATGTAATTATTAACTTGATTAGATGTCAGAAGTTGGCTTAACAGAAACTGTGAGAGGTTCAAAAGGTGAACAGAAAAAATTTGAACTTTGGTCGCAAGGACGATCTGAAGTGTACACAATTCAAGCACCTAATATGGAAGTGAAGAGTACATGGGTTACTGAGATAAAAAGGGTTCTTTTAGAACAATTTGAACACTTGAAAGGTACAAATAAAGCTAAATAATTTTTTTATATTTGAAGTTTGAGATTTACTTTCATAGGAGAAAATATCAAACAATATTCAGCAAAAATTCAGAAGATTAATTCAGTGAATGGTGTCAGACCTGGGATGACTCCTACTGTTCATAGACCTTTGCGACAAACTACCAGCTGGGATTCAAATGTTAAATCTGAAATGGAAAACGAAGGTAGAAACGGGACTGTTGAAACACCTCGCAGACAGTCAACAAGACCTGCTAGCGAACCAGTTCATGGTTCCGAAATGTTTTATGACAACGAACAAGAAGAAGCATGGTCAAGTGACTATTCATCCGAAGATGATGATGTAATTGATCCATTTGGAGAAAATTCTGATGTAATTTTATTGATTTTTTTCTTAATCTTAAATTATTTCAGAATATTTTAATTAATTGATTTTTTTTTAAATAATTCTAGTTGATGGGTCGTTTTGTAGCTTTAGCCGATTATTTAATAAGTGATGATGGAGAAGTGGAGTTACATGAAGGTGACATTGTAGAATTGTTAAAAGTTGGTTGTGCTGGTTGGTGGTTTGTACGCGTGGTTGGCACAACAACAGAAGGCTGGGCTCCGAGCAGCTATTTGGAGCGTATAACGAAACGAAATTCAAAGTCCTCTCCATCCGTTAGCAGTCAAGGTAAAAAAACGTAATTACTAAATCGATTATTAATAATATACACTTTTATTTTTTAGAATCCAGTAATGGCATGAAACCCACGACCAGTAAATCAAGTGTAACAAGCAGCATTAGTATCACTTCGCAAGGAGATGCTAATGTATGACGACACCACTCTCTGGATCACGTTGAGTTTGTAAAGATTTCACATGACAAGGCAGCTTGAATGATTTTTTTTAAGAGATTTTTTCTATATTAAAAAATAAGTAAACAATGGCTGACGATTTCTTCTTACAGTATTATTGGGGACGTATATACATATATATATATGAAAAAAATTTCAGACATAATATTTGTGCAACAATTTTTAAGATTATTATATTGTTATATAACTTATTTCAAATCATGATATCACATCAGTATCATTTAAACACGCATAGAAGTGGTAATGTTTATTATTATTATTATTTTTGTAGATTCCATGTTTGTGTCATAAAATGACTAATGTGGTCCAATTTGTACATACATAGTGCTTCCAAGACATGGAGTGTTTACTTATTATACAAATTTTCTTCATGTCGATTGTGTTTAAAAATTTAAAAAAAAGTAATAGTTTTTGTAAATATCCTTTAGCTTATTTTTAATTTTCTTTAATTTTTAATTCATTTTATTATAATATTATTATTAAGCTAAAAAATTAAATTTTCAAATTAAACAAATTACCAAAATAATCTAATGTAGAAAGTACATTTGTCTGTAGATATAATTTATTTAGTAATACATTAATAAATTTGTTAGATGTGTGTATAGATGATGAGCCAGTGTAAATAGTTTTTCAGAAGTCTTATACATTCGGTTTGTTTGTATTTTATTTCAATCTGTTAAAATTGTTTTTACTTATTTCCTGTTTTATTTGAATGTAATTTAATAGAGCTTTTCGTTAAGACTTAACGTGTCATGTGTCAATTTTTGGAGAAAAATTGTTAATAAAAATTTATTGCCGTGTTATTAATGGTTTCCTGTGTATGTACAATTTAAACTTAATTATTTATAACCTCCTTTCTTGTCTCCTCCTTCATGCATCACTTCTTTAGCAAACCGCTCCAGTGCGGTTTGACTCAACCGAAACAAATTCCAACCTTCTTCTTTAGTCTGATTCATAGCTCCCATTTTTTCATAAAAATGAATAGACGGTTGATTCCAGTTCAAAACAGCAAAATCCATTCGTTTACAATTTTTTGAAACTGCTTCCTATTTAGTCAGATATTAATAAAAATCAAATTTTAGTTTCATACACGAATTGGATTTTTAAAAATGATTACAACCTGTGCCAAGGCCCTCCATAATTTTAAACCAATTCCTCGCTTTCGATATTCTTTTTTAACGTACAAATCTTCCATATAAACAGCACGACCTTCCCATGTAGAATAAATGTAAAAATATAGACAGAATCCAACAATTAATTTCACATTTCCATCTTCGTTCAATTCCGCAACAAAACAGTGATAAAACGGGGACTCTCCAAAGCCATCCTCAATTAATACTAAGTTTTAAAGAAAGAAAAATATTCAAATTTTTCTAATTCATGTTAATATTGGAACTTACCTTTTTCATCTATTTTAGGTCGGTCACCAAATCCTTCGTAATCCGCTAATTCCTGAAATGAACTTTAGTGTTAGGGAACGAAAATGTAAATCTAAGTTAATTATACTTTAATTAAGAGTAAAACATTTTTACAATCTCCTGGTTTTGCTGTTCGAATTTCGACTTCCATTTAGTTGTTATTCACATCAATGTGATCTGATCTTTAATAAAGCATAAATATAATATTAAAGTTATTGTGTAAAGTTAGGAGTCAGTTTACCTAGTTATTTTTATCGTTGTATTATCTTAAATGAATCAAATGTGAACTTTAATCTGGAAACTTTGGAATAGGTGTATAAAGACGAAGCAACAATCCCTAATAAACAATTATTGTTATTTACATCACTTTTGTTTCACTAAAATTAATTCCAAAATAAAAAAAAAAGAATCCTAAGTTATAATCAAAATATGCAAATAAAATTATCAAACTAATTTGCATCAGGTAATTTACATCCCTTTATATTCAAAAATAAAAAATAATTTTGCATGGGTTGCATAAAAAATTAATAAACATGATAAATCCAAGGGTCATTCATGTACGAAATAAGTTAAGATCATTCCACTGGTGTTTTTGAGTCGAGGTCAAAGTTTATGCACGTCTAGTCTTTCAAATTTTCCTACATCGTAATTTTATGCATGAAATATAATGGTATAGTGCTGATAATTAATTAATTAATTAATATTTCAAATGCTTTTATTTTAGTGTGATGTTGCTTTAATAGAAGCTACTGTTGCTGAAAATTTGAGTTCAAAGTATTCAACTCCGAATGAAAGTACTCCAGAAACTCAATCGAGTACAAGTGATTTTAATACTCTCGATGTATGATTCATATTTTCTATCTAAAATATAAATGTGAAATTAAATGTCAATTTGATGTCCACAGTTTACAAATATAGAAGATACTCCAGATGATGTTCATTCAACTACAGCTCTTTTGCATTATTGCACCAGAGCAATACTTAAACCGTATCACCGTTTCTTGACATGTGTAAGTAGAATAAATTTTCAAAAATATATGAGTGCAACGGTAACAAGATAATTTCATTTTTAGCTGGGTTGGCGACCAATATCCAATTTTGATGAAGATAGTCTTTATTTAAAAATTGCCAATGTTCTGTATTTAATTTTGGTAGTTCTAATTATGTTATTAGGCTTTGTATTACAAGGAGTGCTTTTTTATAGAAGAGATGGCTGGGATATATTAAGCGATGTAAATATGCAAACATTAACTCGAAATAATCATCTTTTAATATGAAAAAATATTTTTGTTTTCAAGAAAAAGCATGTCGTAACAAAAGCAGTAAATATTTTGAATGCAACTTTATTTCTGGGTTTAGAATATCCAAAAATTCATTGTGATTATGGATATTTTGTGTTCCCTAATATATTGCCTTTGGCAGCGTTTGTGTATACATTATATTTATTCCGTTTTTCTGAGTATGAACAACTTCACATTTTAATGGAAAAGGTAAATGAAAATAGTTACAATAAATATGTATATATTTATTTATTGTTTTTATCTTAGATATTTCTTCAAACACATCAATCCGTGACTTACTGCAGTCAACCCAAACTCTGTAAAACACTTTGGTAAATTGTGCGATTATTATTTTTATAAATTATTAATTAGAAATTAAAAATTTCAGGTTATTTCTCAGTGGATGCATTTTGTGGATTTTGACTTCATGTATCACTCAAGCTATGCATTTAAGATCATACATCGTATATCACAGATCAGCAAATGTTGATTGTTCGTGCTACACAATGTAAATAAACATGGAAAATTTTCGAAAAAAAAGCAAATTAATCTAAAAATTATTTAAACTATTATTATAGGAACATTTGCGATAAAATTCCGTTAAATGTGTTAATTGTAATAATGTTAGTTACAACCGTCTTTCATGATATTGTGCACATAACGATTTTATGGGCTTATGGGATTCAATGTGAACTTTTAATCTCACTGATGAAGAATATCTGTGAGAGAATTAGGAACCGAATTAGTTTGCAAGAAGCGATTAAAGTAATGCATTATTTTAGAACAAATTTATACGCATTGTATTTACATAATCTTTTTCTTTACAGGAAATAGAGGAATGTAATAAATTTGTTAAATATCTAAATGAAGAAATGTCAATTCCAGTTGCAGTTTTGGTTTTGTATTCAGCTATTTTAACTGCATTGGGATTAATATATTTAATGAGACATTTTGAAGATAAGATTGAAGAGAAAATTGAAGATCAAACGGAAACAAAAAATAAAGTCTTATTATTATTATCTCTAATTCTTTCTGTAATTACTTGGATGAGTTCATTTGCTTTTCCAATTGTACAGGTATTATTTATTACACATCAAACTGTTTATGTACTTACTATGATATTTTTGTCTCCAGGCTGCACGATTAGCTGGTGCTTACAGTGCAATTAAAGACATTGGTCATCATGTTAGAAGTAGGCCATTTGGTTACCAAAATACTCGACGCGATGAACTCGATTCTTTTGTTTTGTACACATCAACACTTAAAACTAAGGTATTTTTTTACTTTTATTTAAAATGAATATTTTTTATTTATGTTTATTTATTTTAGATTAAATTATTTTGCGTATCTATAAATTCTGGAGCTATTACTATATTTCTAGCAATTTCTATTCTTATTTTTTTTTTGTACAGTGAAGTAGAAGAATAAGATTAAGATAATATTAATTTTATTTATATGTTTTTTTGTACATAAAATTTCTATATTACTATTTTAACAAGATTAATTTTACTTTTTGATTTTGTATGATGAATTAAAATGAATGAAATTGAAAAAATTGATTTCCACCAATAAATATTTTTAATTTTTCTAATTTATGTATCTGCATTTACAAAGTTGTGTGTATTACGTTAGTTTGGAATAATAACAAGAGAGTAAAACCAATAACAGCAAACGTGCTAATTAAATACGACGGTTTAATTGGCATACTGAATAATTTAGCCTGAAAAAAAAAATAAAAAAATTAAATACATTTATTTAAGAAAAAAATAATTAAAACTTATAAAATGAACTTATACTCTTAGTTTTGCACTGTTGACAAACAAAATTAGTGAATCTAAATCGTATAATTCGCTGTCCTTGTAACCGAAAACTCGAAGTTCACATGCAAGATGTCTTAATTTTTCACCTGTTTTTGTTACTCGAGCAGCCTATTAGAAAAAATCAATTTTTATCTATTTAAAAAAAATTTAATTATTCAATACTTGGATCAATGGAAAAATTAACACAGGTGCCCAAACTAATGGAAACAAAATACGGTAAATCCATCCAACAGCTTCGTTTTCATTAGTTTGAATTAATATACTGAAACCTTAAAATGTTAATTAGATTAATAGAGTTAAAAATAATCTGTTTATTTTTATACTAACCTATAATAACTTTCAAGGCAAAATTTGCAACGCACAGCGAAGCCAACTTACTCAAGGAACCATTGACTCTACTCATAAGTTGTTTGAGTCGTAAGATTTCCTTTACAAAATTTATTTTTGCAACATTTAATTAGGATTTAATATGCAATAATATTTGAAAAATGACTTACATGCAGTGAATCTTTCAATAAAAAATTTCTTTCGTGTAATTGTAGAATAATTGATTTAATAGCCCATATTATAAATTCACACTGTATAGTATAATTAACTATAATTGCAATATATGTACACGAATAGTAAATTTTCCCAAGAAATTGCACACATGCTAATGAAATAATTAGCCAAGAAGGTTCAATATTAAACTTTTGAAAGATTAAATCAGGAGTTCCATATGCTGCTATTGACAAACCACTTACTAACAATATTAACATAATCCAAAAAACTCCACTTATCAAAAACAACCTGAAAATATATTTAAAAAAATTAACATTGGACTTGTAATATAGATAAGTTTAATTATTGACTTACGTAGAATTTCTTATGAGTCTTTCTTGAGCTCCAAGCATGTAATGTGCTTGTAAAAAAATCTAATTTAACAGAAACTAATATTTAAAAAATAAATAAATGATTTATAAATGGTTTTTATTTACTCTTTCCATTAATGCATCCAATTCCTCATTTTCTCTGATACGAAAATACCAAAATCCAATTAAAAAAGCCAAAACATGAAGTGTATTGGGTATGGCATAAATTGTCACTTCATGACACAATGCTACATTGGCTTTGGCCAAATTAGCATTAGTATTAACAGTTGTTGTATCATCAGACATAGGAGCAAATGGCCAATAATCATTTTCATTATATTCATTAACTGTAGTACTTGGTAGAGTAGTAGTAGCAGTTTTTTCGGTTGTCTAAATGTGATTAAATACGAGTTTAAAAATAAAATTTGAATTATTTTTAAGTTTTTTTACTCTCAATAATGAAGCTTCACGTGTATAAGTTGCAACTTGTCCTTCACAAAATAATGTTTCGTACACATTTGCATAAGTTATGTTGAGTATTACAAATATCGCATATAAAATATTAAGAATTTTCCATAAATATGGGTGTGCGGTTATTCGTTTTTGTGCAAAAGGTTTCCACGCAATCTAAATTGAAATAAAAAACAAAGAATGGTGTGTTATTATATAGGTCTAGGCTACTTACACAATGTCAAAGAACACTTAAAAAATTATCAGTAATGATCTATTTTATTACAAAAATGAGCAGTTTGTGATATCTGGATAAAATCATTTTTCTGCATCTCTGCAATGTCAAGGTTGTTACTTGACCATTGTCAATGACCTGTTAATTAAAAAAATATAATGCATTTAATTTTTTGTAGTAAAATTTAATTAATTTTTTTAATTATTAAATTTACTTCAATATTTGACTCTAAGATGTCTAAACTAGAACTGGAATTAGTGATACTTCGAGAAGCACCTGCTATTATTTTGTCAATCAATCCACTCATATCTTTACTGTTGGTGAAATTGAGGGAAGCTGAAGAAAAAATTCATGTTGATTCGTATTTTAATTTAATTTTTAGTGCAAATAATTACCTATGGTGACTGATGGAAAGTTTTTAATGCGTGGTTCGCAGCACTTTAAAGAAAGATCTAATATAAAGTGATTTATAATAAATAAATGTTTATCTATCAATTTTGATAACAATGGTTGTATCATGATGATAGATAATCGTTGACGCTGCTATTTCAAGGTTTTAAGGTCGTTTATTTGATTTTATTTTTTATTTGCATTATTTGTTTTATTTGTTACACGATTAGATGCGTAATTATGTAATTTGATTTTCTACTAAAAATAAATTGTTTATAATCAAAGATTTTAAGGTACAGTAATTTTATTTTTCGATTCGATTCTGCTGGATTTAAATATGGCGCCATAAAATGGTCATTTATATTTTCATCACACGGTGGCGTTATTGATTTTCTCAAATCCGCAGACTCCGCTCCGTTTGGCACTATGTGCCTGTGCCGGTATTTTCAGCTCACAAAGCGTGCCAAAAATTGTTACATTAGCCCTTTCCAGGATAAAATTAGTTTACCGGTTGTTTGAGAATGTTCACGCATAAAATCCAGCAAGCAAATGATGAAAATTGGGGAATGAAACGAGGAGCGGACGAAGAAAGTGGGACATCCACTCACAGCCTGAGAGGCTTCTCTGCACGATCTCATTTCGATTCATCATCACCATCAATTTATTTTATATAAATTTTACAGGGGAATAATCAAGATGATAGTACACCGTAACACGTAAAAAATGAAACAGATTGCTGAATAATTAGGTAAAAATAATTCGAATTAAGACTCACTGTACCCAAAAATAGATGTTAATGTACATTCGTTTATCATCAAAGTGAATTGTTAGTTTTAAAGTTGTACTTGTAGGTTTATATACTTCTTAAAAGTGAAAGACATTACTTGTTGTGGTTATTTTAAGTAACACGTTTATTAATGTTTACTTGCGGTCAATTTATGACTTTGCTAATGGATTTAATTAAAGCCAGCAAATGATTGGTTCTTTTTTTAGTGTTTAAATTGGATAATTGATGTAGGAAATTTTTATTTATTTTATTTAATTTTTGTTATTTTTATTTATTTTTAGGTGAATGTGAGATTTCGTACAATGGCTCTGGTGTTGTTGCCTTGCGATTTGCCCACATGGCCCAGAGTACAAAGATACTTGACCGAGTTAAAAACAGCAAAAACATCAGAAATTGTTGTTGATGGAATGCTCAAGTTGCACAATCTTTGCTGGTAAATTTATTTAAAAAGTATACACACGTAAAAACAAAGATTTCTATAAATGTTTAAATTATTTTAGCATCAGTTTGGACTCTGACGAGGATTATTCTCCGGATCCAAATCGATTTTCTGTCTTCCAAAAATTTTTAGATTCAGTTTTAAATGATGATGATAAAAATAAATTTTTTGAAATCATTTTACCTGCGATAGTTGAGTCTGCTCTACAGCTAAAAGCATTGAAACCTCCTAATGGTATTCATTTTAGTTTACAACAACAAGGTAGTTTTTATTTTAATATGAGTTATTTTTAAATGAATTTAAATTATTTATTTATTTTTTAGCTGAAGAAATTTTGCTTGATCGGAAATTAGTTCGATCTTTATTAGCTCATGCATTTTTTTCAACATTTCCTAAGCGAACATCAAAAACTCATCCTACATTACAGAATTTTAATTTCTCTGAATATTTTTTTCATTTAAATAGGTAATTATTTATTTATTTATTTATTTATGAAAAAATTTTTATTAATGTTTATAATTTTCTTTGCTTTTAGTTTATCCCAACAAGCTAAACTGCGATCGTTTTTCCGCTATTTTGAAATTTCTGAAAATGAAGAATTATATGAAGGAAGTATCAGATTTAACAGAAAAGTAATTAAAATTTAAAAATTATAAACATCCCAAGCAGCATGAATATCGCAGCTATGTCTCTGCGATATAGAAAGTCTATCTTTAAACTACACAGACCTTCTATATCGCATAGAAACAAGGCCGTGGCTATTTCCACAGAATTTTCTGTGGAAATAGCAGTGTCTAATTTCACTGAAAATTCTGTGGAATTAGCATGGTGGCTATTTCCACAGAAAATTCTGTGGATTTAGTGTGGTGGCTATTCCCACAGAAAATTTTGTAGGAATAACCACAGTTGACCCATATGCTATTTCCACAGAAAATTCTGTGAGAATAGCTTTTCCGTAGAAACAATATAGAAAGTCTATATAGTTTAACCACAGATTTTTCTATGTCTTTACTATATAGACAATCCATGTTTGAACTATATAGACAATC
>JAQFZN010000737.1:0-23778 GCA_034687075.1 Geophilus carpophagus
CATGGTACCTCCTACAACATGGTCTTGCTCTAATATGGTTTGAGAATTGTCCTAAAATTTGGATTCGTATAACCAGGGCTTTTTTGTGGCAGTATGCGCTGGTACCTTTTTCTAAGCTGAAAAATAAAATTAAATATGGTGGTACCTTAGAAAATTAATGACCTCAACTGAGTACCGGTGCTTATTTCGCATAACAAGACAATTTTTGGGAATTCAACTACTGTCTTATATGGGTCATCTCTAAATAAAAGTTGTCAACATTCAATGGGCTTGCTATGACCAGGGCTGCTGAGAGCGAATTCGGACCTCGGGAAAATAGATGTTCTAGTGCTTGGCCCTAAGTGCCACTTTATGATCTCTCATTTACAGTGGCTGGTTTTGTTTTTGGCTTCTATGAGTGCCCACTGCCTGTGCAAACTACTAATAAGATGCTTCTTTCTTCGGGTAATTTCCTATACCATTTCTTGGAGACAAGTCAGATTTCTTAATGTCTGATGATGGGATACTTTTGTGTATGCACTGGCTAAAACAGATATTTATTTGGAGCACGGTTTTGGGTCCAGTGTGTGCATGGTAATAATCCTAAAGGTACTGAAAATACTTTTAACAACTAAACTGGCTGACCCTTAGGAGCTGTGCTAGATGCCTAATTTGCCTACTGTATAATGCGCTTTGGGCAATATTTAATGAATTTTCCCATTGACTGAGTAGAATAGTGGTTTGTGCTTTTGTTATGATTATGATTATCGGATTTGATGCATGTATTTATCGAGGATGAAAGAGACGATTAAGATTATTTTGGTGTTGTAAATTTGTATGCAGTTGATGGATTTTTCGTATATAGTTATATCAGTGGATGGATAGAAAAGAAATGTAAAGTGGTAGGAGACAAGTAGTAAATATTAGATAGGGAAAAAAGGCGTTTCGAGTGTAGTTTTGGCATTCAACAAAGGTTTTGATTTGAAACGATGGGCGTGAGGTGGTGAAATTGTCATGGAGGAATGGTTGTTTTTGCACCATTTGGATACAGGACACGAAAAAGTGTGAATCGGTTGGAGTTATTCTTTTTGTTAGGTGCGCTTTAAAATGGTTTAAGATAAGGCAGATAGAGGGCGGATGGCAGCTTTAAGGTTTAGCAGAGTTGGAAGGTGAATAATTCAGTAGACTACATAAAAGGGAAGACGAAGAAGACGAAAAGGAAAAGAGAGAGGGAATGGCGGAAGAAGAAATATTTGCTTTGACAGAAAGCAATTGAAATATTCAAAGCACGGGTGTTTGCAGTGTGCGACAGGATCCATCAGGAAGCGTTTCGTTGCGTTCATTATTCATGACATTTCTCCAGTGGACTGGCCTCATTCTCAATTCATTTTGCTGCCTCGCTTTAATTGAATGTGTCAGTCGACTGGATTTAGTTGCGTGTGCCGCCGCAAGGAGGGCGCTCTTTGCTCGTTGATTTTCATCTTAATTGGCTTTTCTTCGAGCCCCCAATGGCACAATGATGTCACTTTGATGATAAGATTGCGATGGCAACCAGATTATTAAGTCCCCGGATCAATGGCGCGTCTTGTGATCTTGCGGCGCTGCAACTCGAACACACCTCGTTTTTCTTGATCATTTTTTTTTGAAGAAATAAAATTGAAATAAAATGGATTTTTTTCCCCTCCCTCTAATGTACTTAAATGTCATTATAAATTGCAATCTGGTGATGACATAGGTCATTTTTTTAATGTCGTGTAATAAATTGGAGCATGCACAGCGTATCGGATTATTGGTCGACCGTTTGTGCGTTGTTGTGGCCCCCGTGGCCCGGTGAACGACGACCCACTCGTCACGCTGTGCTTTATGGCCTGTGACATAGCGGCTTGCCTTTTTAATGGTATTAGAGGGAGTAGGGAGCGGTATTGATTATATTTTATTAGGTTTTCTTTTCTAGTCTTTTTAATAACGGTTTGAATTATATTTTGTTTTTGTTGATTTTTATTTGATTTATTTTTAAATGATACACTCGTTTCTCGAAAGAGGGCGTAATTAATAGTAAATAGATGGTGCTCAGTTGTCATTTTGTAGCGAGTGGGAAATATGAAAGATGCTGTGTGTTATTATTTACTTTGTAACATATTGAAGGATTTAAAACAACAATTGTTTAGTTACTTTAAATGGAATTAATTATATAATTTTCATAAATAGAATAATTGGTTATGAATGCAGCTGTTGATAATCAATTGCAGCTGTTGATAGGATTAGTGAAAAGCAAGTGAGACAAAGGATTTATCACTGTGCTGTTGGTTTGTTTACCGCCCTCTTTTTTTCTCATGTACTCTTTATGTGGATTGAGGTGGAAGATCACTTATTAGATTATGTATCATAATGATGATGAAGATGGATTCATTTCACTCTCTTTTCTCAAGGTATTTTTTTTTTTTTATTTCTTTTGATGATTTATTTTGATTTTTTTGTTGGGATTGTAAATGAAAGTTATATTTTTGAGAGAGACAAATTGAATTGGAAACGGAAATGAATCTGTTTGAGGCAGTTTTGGTAATTGGTTTGTTATTTGTAAGGAGTTAAAGTCGTGTTGCAGTCATTTCCTCTTTTCTGCTTCTGGATTACAATCATGGCGCCTGACTTGTTTCTGTCGTTCTTTTGTGTTGAGTGCTCTCTCGGGATTTCCGGAGTAATTTCAAACAAATTACTTGGCTGCCGACCACCAGGGATCAATGAACTAGTTGAGGGGGGGCCTTGACGAAGACGATGGATTTGCTTTTCTCCTTTTTAGTCCCCCGAGACACTCCAGATTGTTTCCTATCGAGCGAGCGCCCTTAGTTTTCTCGCCATTTGCCAAATTACTCGTCAGGTGTCGTCTAGTGACTATTGTAAGTGGCGGCGATGTGAATAAGACGAATCGTGGTTGGAAATTAAAGCAAGATGAGGAAATTTGGGTTTTAATTTGGGTTGATTTGATTTTTTTTTCTGTTTTGGTTTAGTGAAGATAAATAAAATGGTGGCAAGTGTTGTGTATTGTGATTTTCTTAGGTTGAAAGGCGAATAAACTTTGGCTTCTGGTGTTGAAGCTGATGGTTTCGTGTTTTACTCGGTGAGGCGGAACATGATGAGGTGGAGATGGGAAGCAAATTGGATGGGTAGAAAATCACTCAATTTAATCAGGTTCAGTTGAATGAAGAGCTTGGGGGAGGTAGGGAATGAGAAAAAATTTTTAAATTAAGGCAATGAAAAATGAAGACGAAGATGAATTTTTTTTAAGGTCATGAAAATTAAAAAAAAAAATAAGAAAAAAAGATTTTGCAATTTGAACCGTCATTTTTCATTTGTCGGTTTTAAAAATATGTCACGAAAAGAGAGGAATGTTAACGTTCAGATGCCATTGGCGATTAAAATGAATGAATGTTTTTGTCTCGAGGTTAAACATTCATTTTTTTATTTCAAAATGAAATGGCAGAACGTATTATTTTTTTTTTATTATTATTATTATATAAATAAATACATAATAAAAGGATTTTTTTTAAATACTTGTCTCGTCTCGTCCTTGAAATGTCTTTTCGCTGCATCTTTCTCTATAATTAAAGAAGTCGTTTTATTTTCCACTGGAATTAAATATTTGATTACTGTGTGACTTGAAACGTGCTCACTTAAATCGCACTTGTAGTCTCAATTAAATAAGAAAAAAAAAATACCTAGAACGAATGTGAAGAAATGATAATTAAAATAAGCTGAGATAATTTTGATAATTATTTTTTTTTCTTTAAAATCCACTCATTTCATGCTAGTTTTTTTACATTTTCATTACAGGAGAAACCCCTAATCATCACAAGAACAATATCCTGCCTAACAGTGCGCTCATTCACCATCACAGTCCTGTGGTGAGCCGTATTGCAGCGTCGCCTAGTCCTCTGACGAGTCTCCCACTCTCAGTGGCACTGACCAACGGACCGCGAGTGCCCGAGACGCCAACACCAACGCCGTCTCCGAAAAGCCTTCCTCCTCCTCCTACGAGTACTCCGTCGCCGGTGGTAAGGCCGATTACGCCGCCAGTACAGCAGACGGTGGATGCACCGTCGCCGGTTGAAGTCAAACCGTTGGTGAATGAAAGCGCGCAACCGACTGTTGTAGCACCGGTACAGCAACCTCCGCCGCCGCCGCCGCCAGTACAGCAATCACCGTCAGTGCAGAATACTCATCACCATCATTCGTTGCATCAACAAGCGCAGCAACATCATCTTGTTGCATCTGCGCAGCAATCGGTGCGTCATAGCACTCATCATCATAGAACATCGACGTCGCTTGTTGTAGGTGCTCAACAGCAACAACAGCATCAACACCAACACCAACACCAACACCAACAACAGCAGCAACAGCAACAGCATCATCATCATCACTTACTGCAGAACTCTCATCATCATCTTCCTCCGAGTTCGCTGCCTTTGCCAGCGAGTAGTTCGCATCACCATCATCATCCGTTACATCACCACCATCATCATCAACACCATCATCACTCGTCGCAGCATCAGTATCCAGTGCCTCCTTCGCGGCGTAGTCCAACACCGACTCCGCCTCCGTTGACGGCTCCTCCGCCTCCACCTGTGACTACTGCCATTAGCACTAATACCACGTTGACTACGACAACTACTAGTACGACCACACCTGCGTCGAACAGCCGAAGTCACAGTCCAAGGGGACATAGCAGTCCAAGTACTGCGAGAGACAGTCATAGTTACAGGTACATTATTAATAATAATAATATACACTCGAACTTCCCCAAGTCCAATCACAATTGGAGATATAAAAGTTCGAGTTAAGGAAGTTCGACTGTTTTACAGGTAGCCCTCGGTTTACGACAGTTCCATTTACACCTACTCACAATATGTCAATTTTTGAGGATTTGAACTGCAATGTAAACTGAGGACTAGCTATATTTATAAAAATAATAATGAATGATGATTTGTTTACAGCAGTAACATAAGCAGCCTCAGCCGTAGCAGTGTCACGCCCAGTAGTGGAAGCAGTGGAAGTCTCGGCACAGGTTTTACCAACGCCCCTTACAACGTTGGAGTGACGAGTCTTTCGTTTAGCAAGGCGTCCACTTGGGCAAAGTGGGTGTATTATTAATATATGATGGATTTGTTTTAATGAATTTGTTGTTTATTATTTGTAGTTCCGATCCGAATAACGCGCCACTTCCACCACACGATCCTCATATATCTCCGGCGCCGCAGCCACGGCCGACGCCGCCTCCGCCACCTCCTGGACCACCGTCCAACTCGTCGAGTTTGGGCCTGTCGCTGCACAACAGCCATCATCACGCGTCGCCATTTTCGCATCCACCTCCACCGTCGCCATTGCATCCTCACGGACCAGTCGCCGCCCATCCAGGGATGTTCGCGGCCCCTTTACCTGCTGCTACTTTAACTTCTTCTAGTTTGCCACTGACTGGTGCAGGGCCGACTCCGTTTGGAGCCGAGTCGATTTTCTCTCAAACAAGTATTTATTTGTTTTTATTTGATTTTAAGAAATTGTTTATTAATTTTTGATTTGTTGTCGTTTTTTAGATCAAGCGGATTTGTTGCGTCGCGAGTTAGACAGCAGGTTTTTAGCATCCCACGATCGCACGCTGAACATTCCGCCACCGCCTTACATGCGGACAGAAATGCATCAGCATCAACACAACCACACACATCTTCATCAACACAGTCATTTAATTCCTCCGGCATTGGGTAACTCACTTGTACCACCGCCATCGCCGCATTTGGTACGTGAGAAAACAAACGTAAGTGTAGAATCGATTCTTGTTTTTTTTAATAATTTGCAATAATGTTATTTCAGTTTGAGAAAATTCCTAAACTGGATTCGCCATTTTATCGACAAGGGGTGAGTGAAATTTATGAAAGGTTTATTTCTATTTTTTTATTAATATGAATTTTATTTTACAGTTGGGTTTGAGCACGTATACAGGTCTGTCTGCGTTGTTACCACCCTCAAGTGCCGCGCCGGGTGCTACACCTTTTAATCCTCCGAATCATCTTGCTGCCTTTCAGCCTAAGGTATATAAACATGATTTGAATTTATGCAAAAAGGCAGGTCGACCCAGGTCCCGAGTGTTAGTCTCGAGGTCCATTTTACACTTAAAAACTTAGTCTAAAATTTAATTTTAATTTTAATTTTAATTTTAATTTTATTTTTATTTAATTCAGTAAAAAATTTATTGTAATTATAAAGTAATTGCACTTTGATTTATTGTTTATTTTAGTAAAAAATATATTTTGTTTTGCTTTTTAATTGAAAATGAGTGAAAGAGTGAGAAAATGAAAAACCAGCCTTTTGTTTTGTTTAGTTTTTGCTTTACTTTTTGTTGACCCAGCCTGGAATGATTTCTTTTCACAGATGAATCCACTAGTAAAGGGCAAGAATATGGTACGTGTGACCCAATTTATAAAGAAAACAAATTTAAATTTCATTTCTAAATTTAAAAAAATATTCCTTTATCTATGATCACATTGAGATTTTATTTGAAAATGCATGTTTAATTTTGCAAGCTATACTAAAAAATCATTTAAACTTTACACACTCTTGGGTTTAAGGTGATGGAATATTTATTGCATTGTGGTGCCTTGAAATCTCTCTTCTTAAATTCTATTTTCAAATTATTCACTCGAATCATTACATTTTTAATGTATTGATATAATAATAAATTTACAGAAATCTGGTCGTTGGTGCGCAATGCATGTAAGAATTGCGTGGGAGATTTATAACCATCAACAGAAAGCACACGCGGATGCTCATAAAGGAGCGGCGGGAAAACCATCGGATCTTATTCGTCCTCCCAATCATCTCTTTCCGTCGTTACATCGTCCACACGATTTAACGGCACTTTCGTCATCAATTCTTGGTCCAAGTAAATAATAATTGATAATGATTAATTTAAAATTGTGAATAATAAATGATAAATTATCCTTTTTAATTTAGCTTCGAGTCATCCACGAACTCCATTCGAGGCAAATCCTCATCATAATAGTTTTCTCAACCCAAATCCTGGTCATTTAGGTATATATTGTTCGTTACACGCTCGTTAGTCACTTTTAAGTTGCTTTTTAAACTTTAATTTCTCTGTTTTTTGTTACTTTTCTTTTCCATTTTTTTAAATTTATTATTTGTCAATGTTACATTAATTGAAATCGTAGTAAAAGAGTGCAATTTGTTGTTTTTTCGTTTTTGTGTGGTGTCGTCTGCTTCAGGCAAGAAACCAGTTGCGTTGACGCGCGTCTGTTTTCCAGGACCTGGTGTGTCCCCTTTCTCCCGTCCAGCCTATCCGGGTTTCGGCGGTTCAGCCTCCAGTTTTGGTGGTCTTGGTGCTCTCGGTAAAGTATTTAATTAAATAATGGTTACGCTGATTTTTAAATGTCATTTTAAATTTATTCAATTAAATAGGTAACAGCATGTTTGGCGGTCGCGACATTCTCGCGTCGTCCAATTCTCCAGCGCATGATCAGTGGAATCGTCTGCACAGGTCATTGACGGGCTTCCCCACGGCCCCTGGTCCTCCAGCCACGTGGCCACTGAAATCAGAATTCGAACGCCAACGTGACGAGGAACGGGAAAGAGACCGGGAGAGAGAACGCGAACGAGATCGGGAGCGAGAGCGCGAACGCGAACGCGAAAGAGAACAGCAAAGGAAGTCCGTCACTGATCTCGACAAGGAAAGAAGAGAAAAAGAATTTGAGAAAACTCGCGAGTTGGAACGGTTTGTTCACGTTTGCTTGTTGAAAAATAAAAATAAAAATAAAATTTAAAATTTAAAATTATTTTATCTATTTGTCAATAAACAGGGAAAAAGAAAGAGAAAAGGAACTAGAACGGCAGAAGGAGCGCGATCGGGAGAACCGATCTCTACAGAGGACAACACCTCACTACGAAACGAGTCGTGAGCACAGGAATGGTGATGATCTAAGTCGGCCACCTCGAGAACGGGATCGAATGTTGGACGGACGAAAGGGAACTGACCGAAGGGAGAATTCACGGTCCCCTATTAGAAATAACGAGATGCGGTCTCGAGAACCTTCAGCAACTGTCGTCGCGAAGAACGAGAGTGCCTTCGACAGTGTGTTAAACGCGATCGGCAAACCGCCGACCAGTGCCACCGATGTTCGAATCAAAGAAGAACCGAAGAAAGACGACGATGTAATGGTCGTGAGCAGTCGAGGGGACGCGATAGATCTGCGTGACAGGCATCGTCCCCCTCCTGCTGAGCCGCCAACGGCGGTGGCAGCACCGCCACCTCCACCACCGTCCTTGGGCAATGATTATATAAGTCGGAGTTTGGGGCCGCCACCTCCGCACATGTCCATGTTAGATCGGACTAGGATGTTGACAGGTTTCGGTTTAGCGCCCCATCCACAAGGGCCCCCTGGGCCGGGTGTGGTGGACAGAAACACTGGTGCTCCTGGTGGTTCGCATCCATCTTTGGGAGTGTGGAGTCCTGAACATATTCGAGATGCGTACAGGGGCATGGAACTGCATCGGTTGGAAATGGAACGTGAAAGGCACGAACAAATGCTGCATAGATACAATCCATTAGCAGCCATGATGTTGCGTGACAGGGAACAGGATTTTCGGCGTCATTTAGAAGAACAGTACTCTTTAGAACGGGAGCGCCAAGCGGCGTATGAAAGGTCAAAACAGCTGCCACAGCTACGACCTCCCGATCATCAACCGCCGCCACCGTCGTCCTACTTGTCGGCTATTTTTCCACAAACGGCCATGAGTCCGTTGGTGTCGTCAGTGCGTAGTAAAAGTAACTCGCCAATGGGCAATGCGGTTGGAATCCCTCCGCCGCTCATTCCTTCCGCTGCTTCGGCAAATGCGCAAAATCATCATCACCATCCGAGTTCCGGGCAGCGGAGTCAGGGTAGTTCTCCAGCCGTTCATAATAAACTGGCGGCAGCGGCAGCTGGGGGACCTCTAGTGGAAAATTCGCATGAGAATACGCATCATTCGTCTAAGGACAAGAAAGACACGACGAGTTCGTCGTCTTCGGCAAATAGCAACAACAGCAGCACAACTAACGTGACAGAGCTCGAATCGCAGTCTAGATAATGACTAATCTTCCTTTCTGGAAGACATTTTAAATTTTAAAAAATAGAGGATTTTGGGATATTAATTTTTAATTTTTCTGTTTTTATTTTTTCTTATTTTTCTGTTTTTATTGTAAAATAATATTAATTATTATTATTATTATTATTATTATTATTAATTATTATTAATTATTATTATTATTGATGAAATAATTCTAGAAATGAAAAATGAACTCGACTGTTTGTGTTTCGACTCTTCTCAGAAGATGATAAATTTTAAGGGAAAAGTTTTATGAAATGATAAAAAATTTAAATAGGGGTAAAGAGACTCGAGAGGGAGAGAGAGAAAGAGTTGACGATGTTTTTAAAAGACGCGTTATTATTAAATTTTAATTTATATTTGTCTCCTTGCTCCACAAAGTCAATGGTGTGATAGGGATGTAGAGTCCTCGTCCGATGTTTCCACGTTCGCAGTGTTCATTTGATGAAAAAAGAAGAAAAAAATCTTAAAAACTTTCTAAAAAAAAAATATATATAAAAAAATGAAAAGAAACTCTGGGTTTTTTGCTAGTAATATTACCAAACTGCCTCTCTTTTTTCTTTGTTTGTTTGTTTTTTAGTTGTCTACACATATCACAGCAGCCATTTTTTTATTTGAATTTTTCTTTTTGAAAATTGAATCGATTTCTGATCAAGTCGTTTGCATATTAATTTTTATTACGGTCATTTGATGTTTATATTGTTTAATTTAATTTCTAATTTTTCTTAAAAATCAAAGGACAACTCGAGTTTTCGAAGATAATTAATTGTTGATTGAATTTTTTTCTTAAGTTTGACACAATGAATTTTTTTGTAAGGAGCCATCTGTTTTAAATGTATTTATTGAAATTTTAAAAAATGACAATTGTAAATTATTAAATTAAGATAACTCGAGTTTTTATTATTATTCACTTATTATAGTAAGTTTTTAATATTTTTATAAAAATGTTTGACGTGATTTTTTTAATCTAAGCCATTTCTGTTGATAAATCAAAGGAATTCTGTCATCTTTTTTTTTCTTTTCAATTTTTCTTTCCAATTTTTCTTTTCACAGATGGCAGGTTAAAAATTGTTTCTTATGTTGATCAATTTTCAGTTTTCTCTCCCTTTTCATTTACGCTCATAGTTGAAACAAACGTGCCTAGGATACTGCAAAGTTAAAAGTTTAAAATAAGTGGATGCAAAAAATAAGAAAAAAATGTTTATTTGGTATTTGCTCCATCAAAAAAAGAGAAAGTAATAACCATGACATTAATTTTATTTGGAGATGTATCCCCATGTTCCTCACCCTGTTTCTTACCCAGAAATCTCAGTAAATGTCCATCATGGAGAAAAAAAATCTTCAGCTTGTTGTTTGCCTCGTGTCACTCGACTCTTGCTTCATCCCTCTCCTTTATGTCTTGTGTAAGTAGCTGAAAGACTTTTATAAAGTATATTTTTTATTTAATTTTTCCTGGAAAATTGTTTTGTGATTTAGGAACTCGTGAAACTTTCGCCTGACATCCAATAAATATAAATAATTCATTTTTTTTAAAAAGAATAGAAAGTTGCTGTTTTAAAATTTTGATAAACTGACACTAAACAATTTCATAAATTTAGAGATTTAGTCATTTTATTCTTTCATTGCACATATTTTTTAATTTACACTACTCTACCATCTAGTGGCGAATTCGTGAAGTTTTAAAATTTGAAGATACAGCGTTTTTAACAACATGTTACAAAATGTCCCGATCGATGGCGCAGTCGTCAGCTTCGCCATTTGCAATTGCAAGCGTCGTTTCTCTACTGGAAATTAACTTATTTATCTCGACTCGGGACCTAATATCTGGAGATAATCAAAGGAAATTATGTCCTACACATTACAGCATTTACACAATGGCTGGCAAGTAGATCAAGCAATTTTATCAGAAGAAGATCGAGTGGTTGTGATTCGATTTGGACACGATTGGGATCCAACATGCATGAAAATGGATGAAGTGCTTTACAGCGTCGTTGAAAGAGTAAAGAATTTCGCAGTCATCTATTTAGTAGATATCACCCAAGTCCCTGATTTCAACAAAATGTATGAATTATACGATCCATGCACAGTCATGTTTTTCTTTCGCAACAAACACATCATGATAGATCTGGGCACAGGAAACAACAATAAAATCAACTGGGCACTCGAAGATAAACAAGAGATGATTGATATTCTAGAAACTGTTTACAGAGGTGCAAGAAAAGGTCGTGGTCTAGTCGTATCACCAAAAGATTATTCAACTAAATACAGATACTAAAATATTTGTTTAAATTGTGTTAAATATTTGTTTCGGTGTGGAAATAAAAATAAACATTTCACTTTGTGTAAAACGATAACTCACATTTATTTATCCCCATGTTGATAAGTTTTCTTCACTAAAATCCAACACAGAGGGTGGAATCAGTGATACGGGTAAACTTTGAACAGATTCTAAATGACTTGGTAACACCCAATTAAGGTTCGACACAGGATTTTCACATGTTGATTTTGAAGATTTTGCTGCTGATGCTGCTAATCTTTCTGCTCTTTTTGATAACCACGATTCCAACATGGCGGTACCACTAACGGATGACGAACGTGATTTTGATTGATTAAATCGGTCAATGTCAACTGTAAATAAGATTAAAAGTTTAGTTAGAATCTATTCTTGACTTAACTATATCAATTTAACAAGACCTTGTTCTCTTAATCTCTGTATGTCATTGTAGGTAAGGTGTGAAAACCGGCATGCAGTGCCGAAATCACATTCTCCCGTTTGTCCGAATCGTTTGCAAGGCTTTTTCGGCATTTCTTCGGTTAAAATTGTTGATGCATCTAATAAAAAAGTTTATAAATGTTTAAATAGTGAAGGTGAAAAGTGGTTTGTTTTTATACCTCGAAAATTATCGTAATGCTGTTTTCTAAGTCGTTGATGTTGAACACCGTTTAAATGCTTCTTTCTGTTTTCAGCATTATCGGCAAATGATCTTTCGCAATAATCGCAGTAATAACGTTTTCCCATGCTAACAACAGACAAGTTTAGCGTAAAGTAAACAACACAACGACATAAATACAGCTTGTTACATTTAATTTCTTTGTAACAAGCGCTCTAGTTTTACCGTTACTCGGTTCCCTCTAGTGGCGTAAATTCGAATCACAAGCTTAAAAAGAACACGAATTCGGTTTTCAGCTTGAGTATTCACAAACTTTACTCAAAATGTCAATTCTGGTCAACTTAAATCGCTTTTTTTTCCGGCGAACTTCGACGTTTGCAATCGTTGTTTTGGGCGGAGCTTTCTTTTACGAACGTTTTGTCGATGTAACAACAGACGTTATTTATGATTACATTAATGCAGGAGTAAGCATAAGCCTAACGTTCTAATTCGTTTATTTTTGGTATTAAAACCCAGTTTTGTTCGTTTACACAGAAACAATGGAAAGATATCAGAAGAAACTACTAATCTGAAGTCCACCACAATACAATTAGCAGAAATGAATGAAGCAGATCTTAGAAAAACGTTACTTTCTCCTGTTTTATTTTCGTTTGTTGTATAATCAGCAGCAAGATATGATGTTGATTATTTAAGTTAAATAAATGTAGATAACAATAATTTAGTTACACAATTTATTTTCATTTAGAATATCAAAAAATTGCAATTTCGAATTTAAAAACGACTAATAAGTCAAGATGTATTTAAATTTCTATAACATCCTCGTTGATGCCGAACTAAATCGCCCCAAAGCAGACAAGATTTACAATCAGGACAACAAATTTCAACAGGAATAAGAAAATCTTTTGTATAATTTCTAGCTAAGCATAAAACGTGTCCCTTCATATCGCAACCAGGTACAAAACACTCGAATTTATCTCGAGCATCCTGAAATTAAAATTAAAATTAATAGTTAGACATTTTTATAATATATAATTACATTGTTCTTAACTACCTC
Source organism: Geophilus carpophagus (assembly GCA_034687075.1). Lineage (NCBI taxonomy): Eukaryota > Metazoa > Arthropoda > Chilopoda > Geophilomorpha > Geophilidae > Geophilus > Geophilus carpophagus. The sequence goes on from JAQFZN010000737.1 coordinate 13,069, forward strand.
AATCATATTATCACACATTCTACAGTTTCCATTGACATTATCTTTATTTATCACTTCAACTTGAGAGGTTACCTTTTTGCTCTTCACTTCACCTTGAGTAATAGGCATATGTTTAGGTGGCTGCACCTGAAATGTGATTTCTTATGTAAACAACATTGTTTTTAATATTTGCAAATCGAATGATTAAATATTTATTCTTCGAAACACGTGAATATGAGAAAAATTCACATGAGGGGGGAAATTCCAATTAATTTATTAGTCATTACCTTTGAAATTTCGACTTGACCTTTTTATCAAATCAAATTCCATCGATTTTTTAACTTTGAACTTAGAACTGTTATCCACTGTTATAATTAATTCCACATTTTAAAGCGAATTATGAAATTTAAAACAGTTGCACCTTAAACTGTATTTTGTATTCTGGTTTAAGCCATCTAATTACTAAAGGTAATCTGTTCCACGGTCCAGTTGAAAGCATTTCTTGTACAGTTCGAAATCTAAATTCGAGTCGAGTTTCGTTTGATTTTTTCTTCGGTAAATGCCGGAGTCTGGTTGATGTGTGTGGGTGTTGCCATGCCCACTCGAACTTTAAACAAATGTGATGAATTAAAGAAAAAGGATTAAAGGTTTTTAAAAATCCTTACACGTAGAGCTGATATTTCGTTCGGAAATCCGTGTATTATAAGAATCATGGACCTGAAAGTTTAATCATTAATATGTGCTATTAGAATGCTTGTATTTTAATATTTCTTACCAAGGTCCTTTATTATTTGTCCTTTTTGCTCCTCCTGATTTTATACCTTTATTATGTTGGTTAATTCTTCGATTTGGATCAACAGTGAATCCAATATAAGTGTAATTTTTATATTTCGAATTCTCACTTACTAAGAGATAACATCCATAAAAATTTTCCACTATTTCTTCGCCCATCTTTAAACAGACGATCGTTTCACGTTTTCCAAACAACCAACCGCCATTTTGATATTCCGTACGTCATAGGTTTTGAAGTGACAGTTTGGCGCTCTTTTATATTCAAACAAAGATTTATTTCTAAGTCGATTTAAACTGATATCAATTTTTTTTAACTTAATTAATATTTTTAAAACTTTTCTTTACATCAGAAAATAAATTTCAAAATTACTTTTTACATGATTATGATTAGCATAGGTCAAAAAACTTCGATAAACAGTGTGACATAAATCAAGTGAAAAAATGTATAATTGGGTCAGTGGCCTTTCACTAAACTTTATTTTCATCATTTCAATCCCTTTAGGACTTTTATTTACAATATCTTTCCATTTTTATTTCATTTTAAAAGCTTGAATGAGAAGCTCATTTCTTCTGTTTGCACCAGATTGCTAAATGGCCTGATTAATTCATACTGTTTTATCAGTAAGTGTTGCATAAACATGAAACATAAATAGTAAATAACACAATTAATTATTTAATAGCTCATGTAATTAAATGAATATGGCACAAGTCCAAGGATGGAGCATATACAGGTAAAATTATATATTTTTATTAGAAATTATCATTCTTTTCCATCAAGAAAAATAATTGAATCAGGACATTGTAAAGTTCAATGTTATCTTTACGAAATAAGATTGGTTAGAACTTTGATCTCTTGTCCAGTCATCAAATAAAAAAAAACAAATAGAAATCACTGCATCTATTTATGTCTGATTCAATGTCATTACTGAGAACCGGTTTAATCAGTATCTAAAAATGTGGTTGGTCCGTTATGCGGATCTTAAATTTCTATTGGTCAGGTTACGATGGGGCGTCATCCGGGTTCTGCCATTGATAAGGCGCATTCGTGTTTTAAAACCACCATCTCTCTCCGCTTTTGCCGGTAGTCGTTTGCTCTTTGCTACAACAGCTGCATCGTGTTCATCACTTTATTCCAATTATCATCTACTATCCGAAATGGCAGACTTTGTAGGAAAATACAAGTTGATTTCCAGTGAAAACTTTGATGAATACATGAAGGCCTTAGGTGAGTGCACTACTTTTTTCTTTCTTTAAAATTTTTTTTACGTTTTAATTTTCGTGGTGTGTCTACGTGCCGGTTTTAAAATAGCAAACGTGGTGAAATACCGTTATGAAATTTATATAATTGACAGTATTTTAAGAAACAGCTTAAACGATAATGGTAATGCAACATTTTCTAAAATAAAAGCACAATTTGCGGCTTCTCTGCAGTGATTCATTAAAATGGCATGTTTGAAACAGATCATTTTCACCTACTCATCTTTCAACAATATAATTACGTTTTTTGTTAGAATAAATCCGGAAGATAGTCAGCACTATTACAATTCATAGAAATATTCATAAAAAAATACTTCATTTTTAAACCCATTTGAATACAAAAAAAAAAATTCAAAAACTTTCCGTTTACATAAAAAAAAAATTAAATAAATAAATATAAAAGAGTTATTTATTTTTATTAATCTTTAAATATAAACTATACAAAATAAGATAGGACCATGTTTTCCCTCGTAAATTCTCCGTAAGTGGAAGTTTTCCAATGCTCACTTTTCTCCTCCTCTTCCTGTACAATTTTCCAATCTACTTTCTGACATAAATTACAATGTTCCTTTTAACCTCTGAGAAAATCTTTTCAAATACCGGAAGCATTTTTTTCACTTGAATGAGGGTTATTCAATCTTTCTCTTTCTAATTTAATTTTTCAGTCATACCATTCTTTAATAATTAAAATTAAAAAAAAAAATCCCCTTCAAAAGAATTCAATTCACGCCCCACTTGTAAATAGATAAAAATTAGATAAGAAAATTCCATATCATAACACTTAGAAAAAATTAAATATAAAGGCCCTTTGCTAGAACTTATTCAAATTGAACCCAAGTTATAAATTTTGAAACCTCTTGAAAAAATTACAATTTTATCCGAAACCTTAAGTAGCAAAGTTCTTCGAGCATCCAAAGGTCACAAAGTTAATGAAGTATAAAATAAGAAAAAAAAATGTAACGAGTTTAATTTAATCTCGGTTATAGTTTAATTTAGATAGTTTTACACCTTCTTATCGACTCGTCTAGTCATTCTAGGGTCAATTGACAGGTCAGAGGAAGAAGGGTCACATACAATGAAAAATTTGATAATGGCTGACACCGACACAAGAGCTTCGAGTCTCCTTTTCATGTCTTATTTTGTTTCAACCTTGATCATTATATTTTTTTTTTCAAATATTTTTTTCTTTTTTCTTTTATGTCATGTTTGCGAGTATCATTTTCCTTCCTGGCTGAATGATAACATTTATTAACGGTCGATTATGTCGAAGGCCGATTTGAAATTGATTTAAAGCTTTGTTAAGTCAATGATTATTCAATGTGAAAGTGAAATAGTTTGTCTATTTTTGTTGATTTTAAAATTATCTCGTTATAGAAGTTGGAATCGACTGCCAACATTTTCATGTGCCAAAATGAATTTGAAATATTATTGTGGGAATAGGGGGAAATGGCTGGTCGAAAACCGAATGTTTGAAATGCGTGGAATGTGGTGAAAAGGAGATAAGTTTAGGTTGGTCAAGATAAATAAATAAATGTCAGCTTTCTCCCCCCTCTGAGGATGCTTCCCTGGACTCTATCCACAAGTGGTCTGTTTTATAAATTGGTTATTTCCTGTGAAACGGTCAAATGTTTGTTTTAAGGGATAATGGGTCTGGTTTTGATTTTTCTTTATGTTAAATGTTTTTATTTACTTTGACGAGTCCTATTTGGACAGACGTATAACATGTGTTTGCCACCTGTTACACATGAAAATAAAAAAATAAATTATTTTGTGTACTAATATTATTTTATTTATTTATAAAGATGTTAATATGGTGACACGAAAATTGGCGAATGCAGCCACTCCAGTTCAAGATATCCAAGTGAATGGAGATGAAATTTACATTAAAACATCAACTACATTTAAAACTTCCGAGATTAAGTTTAAACTTGGAGAGGAATTTGATGAAACAACAGCAGATGGACGTAAAGTTAAAGTATGTGATAAACCTTAAAGTTGTTTTTAAATGAAAGAAAGTGACTGGCTCAATTTACTTAACTTTGTTTACTTTTTTAATAGACTACTATTACCCGAGATGGTAATAAATTGATCCAGGAGCAAAAAGGTGATAAACCATCGACTCTTATTCGTGAATTCAACGGGGATACGATGACAATGGTGAGGAAATTTATCTCATTTTAATTTTAATTTTAACTTTTTTTATTATTATTTTAAAAAAATAATATAAAGCATGGGTTTCATGTGGTTTCTGATGCACTTTTCCGGTTTTGAATTGCATTATACTTTTTTAATTATTTTATTTTATTTATCTTATTTTATTTATCTTTATTTTTCCTTTTTTATTACTATTTTTCTAGATTAGTAAAACTGGTGCAGTTACATGTACTAGAGTATATAAGAAAACTGACTAATAATCTGCTTTGCCTGGCTTACACTTTAATCTTTCAACATTTGCTAATAGTAGAAAATGATCAATAACTACATTCACTTTTAAATATAAATACTAATTGTTTTTATCTGTTTCTTTTTTTAATTTTAATGTATAATCAGGTATTGACAGTTGGCAACGTTGTATGCACTCGTGTGTACAAGAAGGAATAAATTCCAAGCGACGCATTTTCTAATAAATGAAAAATAAATTGTCGATTTTTTTTCTAGCTAAAATATCAATACTGCCAAGTAATTATGTATTAAGAAAATTTTTTTGTCGAATATAGTCCAAACGCAATTTTGTTTAAGCTTAACTAAAATTTTTCAGTCCGTTTAAATACTGTTATATACATTTTTATACACTTTTGTTAAAATATTCTTGGCAGAATTTTTGTAGCATTTTTTTTTGTTTTCCCGTATTCTATTGGCGCATTTTTATATATTGATGATGGAGATTAATGTCTGCTATTGTAGAAATTGTTTACGCAATAAAAATGTGAAGTAACTATTGAAATTGATTGCTTTGTTGAACTTATTTTTACTTTAATGTGTTTTTAATAAAACATTGTATGAATTACTTGAAAAGTTTATTTTAATTTCAGAACTTTTTATTACTAACTTGTTATAGATACAAGTTAATTAATTGATCGCTGACTGCTGATGGTGTTAATATCCCCAGATCAGTGAACAATAAAGTGATGTAAGATGGCGGAGTATAATCGACTTTAGGATGTTCTTTAGCTGTATCACCTTTAGATAAGATTGATGCCGGATACTAAAAGGGATAAAAGGAATTTAAGTTTGGAATGAGTAAACAAAAAGATCAAATTCCATACTTTAAACTGATTAGGCACATCTTGTTGGTTTAGTGGATACATGCGAACGAATTTAAAGCTCTCTGCTAACACATAAAATGGTTTATTACTCATTTGGGCACAAACTGCAGTTGTGTAACTTCCAATCTAAAATAAAGTAATTATTAATTTCAAGTTTTTCGTACACATTTGGGATTTATAAACCTTGTTTATGATTCCACCACTCTCAACAACACCTTCAGCTCCGACCAACACAAAATTAACTTTCTCCATTATGTAACTATAAAATAAACAGATTTACACGTATTATATTTATTATTTATTTATTAGTCTTTTACGTTTAATTAAATTTACCCGACAGCTGAGTCCAAAATAACTGTACACGGAATATCTTCTTTAATTAAGCTATCTCGCATGATATATCTAGGTCAAAAACATGTTTATTAAGAAACATTAAGTAATTATCGAGTTATAAATGAATCATACCCGCTTTTATCAGGACAAGACTCAGTTACAAACACTTTAAAACGTTTTTTAGCTCTTGCCGCTTGAATGAGTGTTTGTAACACAACTCTGGATCGTGAATGGGTCAAAATTACCTATTAAAACAACAAATTTAATTGTTACGACATTTAATTCAGCGAAGTGACAATTCAGTTATTTACTGATCCGTCCTGAACAAAAGGTTGGCAAAATTTTGCAATATTTCTACGGCATGATTGGATTTTTAAAAGAAATTCTTCCCCTCTGTCAAGCAATGTTTGCTTACAAACCTCGAAGTCCTTGAAAAAAAAAGAAAAACGATAATAAAAAAAAAACTAGACAAAGAAAGAAAAGAAGTCTTTGTCAATTTACACGATGATCCATGGGAGTCAGAGTTATAAACCGTAAAAATAATTCACATCCAGACCAAACAGATGTGATGCTACTGTCCGTTGCTTTGATGATTGTGATCGCTTCCGTTAAGTTAGCACGAAGACCAGACAATGTCTCAGCTGAGAAATAAAATAATATTAGAGACATGACAGTTTGGTTTTAAAATGTAAACTCACCTGGCTCAGTTTTCATCACCATAAGCAATGTCCGAATTGCAGCTACAGCAGCTGATAATTCAGGATCTTTTTGCACAGTATCCAAGAAAAACTCTTGGATTTCTAAAAACATAGAAAATAAAATTCAAACAACAACAAAAATCGACAGTGAGTTAATAAAGAAAGGTCTATCGTACCTGAATGCTTCATTATGAAGTGAGATCTTGTTATAGAAACGTGTTTTGATTCGTAAGACTGCACATTGATAATAACCACGAATACTAGCGTCACAGCTTGAAAGTTGTGTCGATAAATAGTTCTGTAAGTTTCAGCTAGATGTCATTACTGTACAAGAAAGATAAAAAAAATGGCGGAGACTTTAACAGAAGGTAAGTTATTTTGTTTTGCTGAGTGTTTTACTGTGATTAAACAGGATAATTCAAAATTAATTTTAGATGCACCTGTTCAGGAAGGATCTTTATTAGTAATTGTTTTAGATTCGAGTTCTGGACAAAAATTGTTACGACAAAATCAAGTAATTAAAATATGTTATTTGTTATTTACGATATTTATATGATACGTTTTATTTACAGAAAATTTTAACTCGATGTCTCGATTCTATTATGGTGTTTTGCAACTGTCATTTAATGTCAAGTTCGCAAAATCAACTTGCAGTAATAGCTTGTCATTCTCAGAATAGGTAATTTTATTTCAGTTTAAAAGTGTTTTAGTATTCAAATTATTTTTTTTTATTACTTTTTTACAGTGAATTTTTGTATCCCAGTTTAAATCCAGAACAAAAAGTTGATCCTAAGTCTCATGATGGGCGCTACGAATTATTTTCTCGTGTTAATAAATCAATTAGAGATAACATGAAGGATTTTATTTTAAACAGTAAATAAAATTTTGAAGTTTAATTTTAATTATTAATTTTAATTAATTGATTTATTTATTTGAAGAATGCCAAGGTGTTGTCTTCTCCGAATCATTAATGGCTGGTGCTTTATGCAAAGCCCTTTGTTGTATCCTTCGTAGTTTATCTTTGACAAACTAATTTCAGAACATTAAACGAACCTTAATGCATTGTAGACATTAACAGAATAGATAAGAAAAATCAAATCAGACAGAAAATTTCATCCAGGATATTGGTAAATATACACAATTATACACGAAATAATATTTCTTAAATTACATTTCTAATTATAGATAATCACGGCTTGTAGTGAATACTCATCTCAATATATGAATTTCATGAACGTATTTTTTACTGCACAAAAACAGAATGTTGTTATTGACGCATGCATGTTAGATGGGGACTCTGGCTTAGTACAGCAGGTAGGAAAGAAACAATTAAATTTTTTTGTTTTTTGGTTAGTGTACAATATTTTGTGATTTTAGGGTTGTGACCTTACGCATGGAATTTATCTGAAAATTCCTAACGTCGCTGGATTTCTTCAATACTTGCTTGTATGTATGTTTGTGACATAATTCCATCATTATATTAAATGTTTATTTTTAACTAGTGGCTTTATTTGCCCGAGCCACATCTAAGATCATATTTAGCATTACCTCCACCTGTAAAAGTTGATTTCCGAGCTGCTTGTTTCTGCCATAGGAATCTCATTGAAATTGGCTACGTTTGTTCTGTTTGTTTATCGAGTATGTATTTTTTATTTATTTAATTATTTATTTATTAATGTGTGAATATAATTTTTTCTTTCAGTTTTTTGTAATTTCAGTCCAATTTGCTCAACTTGTCAGTAAGTTTTTTTTCTTTTGTATGTAGTTAAGAAATAGTTTTAAAATTTCTGTTGTTTTAATTAGAACCGTTTTCAAATTCCTGGCTCCTCCAGCGAAAAAGAGAAAAACTAAAACCACATCAGGAATAATTTAATTTATTTATTTTTAGTAGAGATATTAAAAATAAATTACAATTTTATTTTGATTTTTTTAATTTTAGGGACGATTTAAGTAATGATAATTTTTTCAAACTAAATGCCAATAAAAATGCATTTACAACATACGTACAAACACAGATTATACAAAACTTATATAATACAAAGTACAAAATTCCAGCCAAGTATAATGACGTCAAATTACTGATAAAAGAAAGCGTAATTTGCATTCCAACGTGAGAATATGAGTTATAGTATCCTGTGTATAATATGAAACATGTTTAAATTAATTAAATTAACTATAATTTTGCTTTTAATTATACTCACCGATAATAGGGAATATTAGGTAGAATACCATTCCGTAAATTGCATTAGGTTGATTTAAGAATGAATTTTTATTGACTACATATTCTAAAAGACCAAATCCAGTACCGTACCTACGAGAAAAGGATTTAATATAAATGGTAACGGTAGTTTCGTTATTTCATCGATAGGTGATACCTGGAAGTAAGCACGTTAGAACAACTGACTCGTTCACTGACATCGCACAGTGCACTGTAGTTCTTATTGCGACTCTTATTTTCTTCTACATAGTAAGCATAAAAAGAAAGCGAAAGACCCACTAAGCAACAAAATGTCACCCAAACATGTAACCGAGTCAGGTGGTCCTGAGTCGTCGCCATTGACATAATTATCACAAACAACGGTGTGAAGAAGTAAAATATTCTTGATAATATTTAATTTTAGAGTTTGTAGTATAATGATATATTTGTGTTTATAATAATTTGTTTAAAATTATAGCTATTATGATATTGTTATTAGTGTTTTATGTTTTACTTCTGATATCTGTAAATATGAATGTTTTATACAATCATTCACTAGGTGTCACTACGTGCATAGCTTTAATGGCGGTTAGTTAAAGCTGAATCACGACTATCTTTAGCAATGGCTGAAATAAATTTTTCATTTCAATGTTTTTTGACTCCATACTGGATACTTATTAGATGAACTTTTACTAAATACGTCTAACCCACACTTAGGCCGTATGTATGATAAATGATATTATTTTTAATTTAAAGTAGTAGTTTAATTATTATGGATACTCAGATTTTTCACTTCACATTTGAGGAAAAAGCAAATCTCTTAACTAGTGTAAGTTTTCACTTTTTATAACATTTGCAGAAAGAGGTACTGTGGAGTTAATAATTGCTTTGATATGTACAGTACATTTCTAAATTCAAATCCTTCGGAATATCACCACTACCATTAACTGCTTTTTACGAATGACAATAAGCATAAATGCGTAAATAATTAAGGTTTTATAGTAATTAACATTTTCTTTTAGTTTTTGCTGGAGCTCTGAAACCTTAAAATATATTTGTCTTCCCTACAATAGGGATTTGTTCATCGTCGATTTGTTTATTTGAAATGGAGCAATTTGCAGGCACATATAAGCTGATTTCCACCAAAAATTTTGATGAATTTTTGAAAGCATTAGGTGAGTGCACGTTTTTATTCGTTTTATTTAAAATGTTTGTTTGCATTGTGTATCTACTACCCGATTTTGGAATACGAAACAGTTAAATATTAGTATGAAATTTTCAAAATTTACGCAATAATATTACTGTTTAATGGTACTATAACCAACTTTATTAAATACAAGCAAAAAAGAAAATATCATTTCTTTATAATATATTTGTAAAAATGTTTTACAGATATAAATTTGGTGACAAGAAAAATGGCAAATGTAGCGATTCCAGTTCAAGATATTCAAGTGAATGGAGATGTAATTTCCATTAAAACAATGACTAAAAATAAATCCATTGAGATCAAGTTCAAACTTGGAGAAGAATTTGATGAGACTACAGCAGATGGGCGCAAAGTTAAAGTATACACTTAAAGCTATTTTCAAATTAAAAGATGATTTTTGGATTTATTTATCGTTGTTTACTTCTGACTAATAGACCATTTTTACGCAAGAGGGCAACAAATTGATCCAGATTCAAAGAGGAGCTAAAACAATAAGTATTGTTCGTGAATTCCATGAGGATTCTATGACAATGGTAAGGTAATTTGTCTGATTTTAATTTTATTATTACAAAGCATGACTATAGCATGATTTTGATTTGTAACATTGTGCGAGAAAACTTGACTAATACTCATATTCTTTCTAAATTATCTCAGTCTGGTAGAAAATTAATGTATACAATGTATATGTAATCAGGTGTTGACAGTGGACGATATTGTATGCACTCGTCTGTACAAGAAAGAGGATTAAATTTCAATTGTTTTCTTTCTAACTGAAATGATAGACTTTGACAAGTAATAAACTATTGAAAGTTGATGATTTGTTTAATCTACAGTTAGATATGAAATTATATCATTAATTTGATTTTCTTTCTAATAAGATGCAATGAAGAATGGATTAATATATTCTTGACAATTGTATTACGGAAAACATTAAAATTGCAGTACTGTATTTGTTTTATTTACTTTCCAGAATAGTTTACT
>JAQFZN010000738.1:0-23766 GCA_034687075.1 Geophilus carpophagus
TTGGTAAAAGAAAAGTTAATTTATTTGGTCTTTCGGGTCTATTAATGGAGCGACCTCTTGTGGTCGTTTTTGGAAAATATTATAAATTTAATTATGTTTATAAAAATTATTTTTTTTATTATACATTCATACCTTGCTATACGGCCACTCGCTATACGGCATTTTGCTATAAAGGCTTTCTTTAATTATGGCATTTTTTCGATTTACGGCCTACAATTTTCGTTATGCGACCAAAAATGCTGTGTGTGCAGTGATTCGTTATACGGCTTTCCGCTTTACGGTCAACTTTTTCGGAACGTGTCTAGGCCGTAAAGCGAGGTATGAGTGTATTTTGATTTTTGTAAATGATTTTCTAATTTGTTTATTTATTTATTTCTAGGAGTTGCAGAAAGTGTTTTGACTAAAGATGATCGAAAATCGTTGTTGTTTTTGAAGAAAACTGCTGAAGAATACATGGCTTTAAACGCCTATAATTTCGTGGATTTGAAACGTTTATTTTACTAAACTAAAATGAATTCTTTTTTAACATTTTTTTTTTGAAGATTGTAAAATTAATTTTTTCTACTTTTATTTTAATTTTTTAACTTTTTTAACTCAATTATGCTCATCAACTACACTATTAGATATATACATAATTTTTTATTACTCTTTTGATATCATAAAAATGTAATTTGTAATAAAAACCATTAAATGTTTTTTTAAAGAAAATTTGTTATTTTAATTTTTTTATTATTATTTTATTAGCATTATTTATAGTTTCTTATTATTTATTCACTTTATTTGACAGCTTTACACGATCAAGTTCATTCAATTTTCTAAGAAGAAAAAAATAAATTGAAATATTCGAAAATTTTGCTGAGTAGAAAGCATTTCACGAACACTTAATGCGTTTTAAATCCTCTATTTTTCCATATGAGTTGTCAGTATAAATGACATCTCAACTTTCCTCCATTTGATGTAATTCCCTTTTTTGCCACTCGTCTCGCTACTTAACTTGCCTGCCAATGGCTTCATTAGGATCTAAGATTGTCGACTTAAAATGTTGATCCTTGATCACGCACCAGGAATTAGTCGTAGCCGACACAGAGGCCGCTCTTGTCGTCCGAGATCTTAATGGCGACTGGGTCATGTTTCTGTCATATCCTGTAAATGTGAGTTTGTTGTTTGAGGAAAACGCTCAGCACGTGCCTAGATCAGCCAATGAGCAAACAAAATGGATTCTCTAAATGGGATTTTTTATCTACTTCCATTACAACTAGCACTTTATTCTTTTTTTTTTAAATTACAGCTGGAAAAAAATGACAAATTCATCAAGGGAATTTAATAATTTTATTATGTAATGAAAAATTAGTTGTGAACATTTTTTTCTTGTTTCTGAGTATCATGAGAAAATTTTATTACTTTTTTTTTATTTTTTGTTGTGAATTTTAGAATTAAAGTATCTGATTTTTTTCAAATTTTGGTTTAAATCAGTTTCAAGTGATTATTTAGTTATTTAATTTTATAATTTATTTTAAAATTAATTTAGTGCAGTGATTTGATATTGAATGGTTTTCGATTGGCGCCAATTGTCTGCCATCAGCCACCTGAAAATTAAGAGTAAAAAGAAAATGGCTGATGGAAGTCCAAGATACAACTAATCGACTTGATGATTCAGCAGGTCTGACAACGGCGCTTCAACTCAGTCTGACAAGAAAATTAGAAAGCCACCCTTAGAGATAATTGGGTAAATATCTACTCTTGCTCTGATTTGCACTTCAACAATTCGTATAAAGAAAGAAAAAGCTTCTAAATAATCAAATTTACATACCTTAAAATTTTAAAAATTTATTTTTAAAAATCAAATTTGATTTTTATTTATTTAATTTTTTCTCACGATTTTTTTCAGTTCAACCATTCAATTTTTGCTCCCTCCCCAATTTTTTGATTATCTAAAATTATAGGAACCAAACTGAACGACTAAAAACAGAATAAAAAATAAATTTAATAAAAGAAAAGACAGGTGTGATTTGAGGAAGTTAATTCTTTTTTATTGCTATACGCTCCTTCGACAAAAAAATTTAAATTAAAAAAGAAAAAAAAAATCGCTTTTGGTCGAATATAAAAATGAAATAAATGTTGAATTTTTAATGAAGGTGAAAATGTAAAACTGTAATTTGTGAATGTCTCTACAATTTGGTGCCACTTCGACAAGGCCTGTACTTAGAAGCCATAAAATATATTGGACCACAATCAGTTGAAGTAAGCACTAGCTACGTGAAATTTATAGTTAGACGCAACACCAAATGTCCGCTTATTATTAGGCGCCAGCCTCCTGTGACCAAACTTATTGAAACACTTCATCATTCCTCGTTGCCATAACATACACCTTATATAGCGAAAAATAACTTTGAATCTCATTACAACTTCTTATAATTGCTAATAATAAAATTTGACAAACTAATAAAAAAACTGAACACGAAATAGTCGTCTTTACTTTTTTTTTAATGGCGGTGACAAATATTTTTTTCGCCAGAATTTGCCGCCGTAATATTAAAAATTGAATAATATTTATTTCATCGACAGTTAATTTTATTTTAAATTTCAGCTAAATTAAGTGTGAAATTTTTTTGAATATAACTAACAAGTATAAGCTTAAGCGAAATATTAAAATGACGGTTATAAAATCGTCCTGAGTGCGGGATGCGCCAGAGTGACGTTCGCCAGCAACGGAAAAATCAACTCGTATGCTCAATGAGCTCATTTATTATATCGAAATTGATAATAAAACAACAATTATTGATTTATTAAGCGTAAGTATCTATCTAGATGTAATACCTGGCTATAATTTCAACACATTTCTTGTATTTCAGTCACTAAATCACTAAAAATACATTTGTTTAAATTCAAAAATTAGGCCTATCAAATGTGTTTCACAACGAAAATTTCAGTAAGATCAGATGTTTTATATCCACTCTTGCCTTTTTCGCTATATAACGTGTATTAATGCTCAAGTTTATTACAGACTACATAAAATTTCTCATTTAATGACGGTCTTTTTTATCATTAAAACCACATAACAATTTTTCTACATTAGTCCTATAAATGATGAATAAATACTAAGTGAATACTTAACAAGTATACATCACTGACTCAGGTAAGGGGATGGGAGGGAGTAAGCCAATTGCAATGTTGTGTGCCGGACAGGTTTAAAGCCCGTAGGCACCTCCTTTGAGAAAAAACTGGCCGACCGCGACACAGAAAATGGAGACACGTAAAGTTAATTAGATTATATGAAGAGAAAATGGACACTCGTGGATTTTAGTGCACCCTTAGTCAAACCATCAAACATCCTCCCCACCTTTTTCTTTTTCTTTTTTTTAAAGTTTTTTAATTCTCTGAAGAAAAAGAAGTTATATTATAGATCTTAATAATAATTTGTAGTAAAAAATATCTTAAGTTTATGTTTACATGATTGAATGAGTAAATTATACAATGATGCGAAAGAAAGCACCTTTTAAATTTTTAATGTTTTATTTTTTTAATTATAGGAAGAAAAAATTCGAATTTGACAGTTTGTTTACTTGTTATTGTAACAAAATGGCGGCGAAGTTCAAAAGTAGAGCTAGGATTGATGATGGCGAAACTCGAAAACGAGCTGCCCCTTTTGTGGTGGGTTGGAAATTTAATTAAAGAAATAGACACACACAAATGACTTGAACTGTTTGTGCTTTTCCATTTACTAGCGTGAAAATAATCTTTTACAGTGCCACAGCCTACAACATTCAATTTGTCACGACGCCACAGGCTTGAAAGTTTGCAAGTTTAGACGAAATGGACGAAAAAATTGAAATTGCGGCTACTGCAAGTGCATTAATCAAGTTCGGTGCACATTCCTTTAATGATTTCAGTTGAGGAAAAGGATGGAATTGTTTCATCAGGTAAACTCCAAGTCGAATGGATTTGAATGAATTAAAAGATGGCCGACTCGACCTAGATAAAAAGCAGAAAAATTCAAATTGAAATCAAAAGTTGAATAAATTCAACAAGTATTGAAACTATTCAAACTTAAATTTCGCTTAAAAAGTTTGAATAATTAAATTGAAGTTGAAAATCAAGATGGATGACTAAATTTTTTGCTCCATCTCCCGAATTAAAATTAAAATCACTTTTCTTAAGAATTAGTGATATAAATTGATTTAATTTTGAATTTTTGATGCTGTGAAATTTACCACTTCCTGTGTTAGTAAAAAAATGAAGAAAATTGTAGCCTATTTAACTATGAATGAATTTGAAGAGTGATGATTGGATTTTAGTCCAGCTGGCGTCCAAATTAAATATAATCCTCGTTTTGGATAGGTCGTATTTCAGATAACAATTTATTACCGACTTTCACGTACAGGTTTACATTTTAGCGTGACTTTGTTGTTACCCCGCCCACTTTTGTGCCAGACTGAAGTCCATGAGTTACATCTCGAATCACCAATTCAGAAATTAAATTGAAAATTATGCAAATGAAGGAAGAAAAAGACCCCGACGAATGCACCCTCTGGCGACGGGTTTCTCCAAATGGACCCCCGACCGAGTCCGGAGTATATGAAACGAGACGACGTGATTTTTTATCCACCCTTTCCCCTCGTCTAAAAAGTTATTAGTATAAATCTTAACCATGTGACGTCACTGATGAGTAGCCCCGAGAGGCGCATCTTTCCCAAGGTCGCAGGCATATTTCAAGGTTATTAACCATTGACTTCATCACGCGGTTGTCAAAGGGTTGGTGAGGGGAAGCGCGAGCAAGGGGTCATTCATCATGCCGTGTACCACGTGACTTGGATCCGTGAATTGGGTGCAGGCGCTCTTGGTCCGTAATTGTGAACCGCACCCAGTTGGGGGTAATAAATTGAGGGGACGCGCCTCCCGTTTCTTGCGAATTGTCGAGGATATAGACAATATGGCGTCATTCACATGATGGGAAATTTTTTATGAGTCGTCATGAAATTGCCGAATAGAAATGTTTAAAATATATAATCAAAAATGTGTTAAAGGTAGTTAAAAAAAATAAAAACCGTGCAAATTTTATATAAAAAGTATTAAATAATTTTTTTACAGGTCGAATTTATCGGAGACTACGTTACGGCCACTACGGTATAATTATGATGGTGATACGGTATGTTGAAACAAATAAAAATAAAAGTATGTAACTGAGTTTTGTTTGAGGAAAAAAGTTTGTTTAATGAAATGAGGGAGTATTTTGTGACCATTTATTACATTTTGACCTGAAATGATGAAAAAATTGATGACCGTTCGTTTTTAAGTATTAATTAGCCTCGCTCTAATTTGTTGAGCAGAAAATAATTCTGGAGATAAGACAAATTCCTACGAGTTGAAGTTCAGCCACTTGTGACGAATTGATGGCGTGGTTTAGTGATTTTAATGTGTAAATACAATTCAAGGAAAAAAGATTAGACACTAATTAAAGTAAAAATTTCTCACAAAGATAAAGGAGTTAGTGGGAATTACAAAGCGAGTCCGATGTAACTGCTCCGTAATTCATTTGT
Source organism: Geophilus carpophagus (assembly GCA_034687075.1). Taxonomy (NCBI): domain Eukaryota; kingdom Metazoa; phylum Arthropoda; class Chilopoda; order Geophilomorpha; family Geophilidae; genus Geophilus; species Geophilus carpophagus. The sequence goes on from JAQFZN010000738.1 coordinate 5,538, forward strand.
CACCCGCCAGGCGGCGTATTGTGCACATTTGAATTATGTGAGAAGTGAAATGGGATCGGTTAACACGATAAGCGAGATAGAGAAAAAACATTACCTAATGACTTAAATTTCTTACAATGAGATACTAAACTTCAATTAGGATTATGAAATTTAAACATGACGTTATAAGCCCGCCGCCATTTTCCCCTTTTCAAGCATGGCGAGTGTCACGGTCACGTCATAGGCGGTCTGATCGTCGTCTCAGTTTGACAACCTGTAATCATTGCTGGGCTGGTGACCCCCACCTGCAGGAAACAGACCAATCAAGGGGAAATAAATGATTGTTAAGTTCAGAGATGGTCCCAATATCAAAAGTCAAAATGGGTTTCTAATAAGATGTCTGCCAACGGTGATGTGTATTTAAGAGTAGCCATTTTTTATTTTAACTTGGGGTTATTAAAGTGTTTATACTGATGAATTTAATGCTTTAATCAGTTGTTTCTTTTTATCTAGACGTTTTTAATTCCGTTTCTAAATGATGTCAAGCGTATAGATGCACTTAATCGATCATTGACGTCCTCTGGCGTCAAATGAAAATAGAGGAAAAAATACGAACATTTGTAGGTTTTTTTTATTATTATTACTTGTATTATTATTATTATTATTATTTTTGGAAAGAGAGGGGATAAATTTCAATTTTTCTGCTACTAATGTGTGCGTTTTATGTGGGTGTGAAAAGGTGTTCATAAAATTTATTTTGTTCAATTCGAAAGGTGTTATTAAGGAAAGTTAAGTGTTATGTCACGCATGCGTGTTTCTTGTTTATTCACTCAATTTCATATTTATTTCAAACACTTGAATGTTTACCGATTCGATTCTTTGACACTTTTAGCTATTCTAAATTGTTTACTTTGCAATTTTTGCAGTTTGAAAACGGAAGTAAGTCGCTGCACAAATTGTAAACAGTATTGAAAAACTATAAAAAAAAATAAAGTTTAAAAAAATAAAATAAAAAAATAAAATAAAATTTAAATGGCGGCTTTGTTCACCAATTGCATTCACAATTTATAATAGGTAAAACAAGTTTGGAATATTAAATCGCACCAACCCCGTAATTTATTTATCATGTAAACCAAGAACAAAGTATTTGTGACATAGATTTCGACTTAATCCACCGGAAGTGAAGGCGTCAAGCGATATGAAACATTTTTTTCCTTCTTCCTATATTTAACTTTCCAAGCTATTATAAATATTTTTTGTTTATATAATAAAAAAATATTTATTTTATGTCATTGTGGATTTAATCTAGAAAAAGTAAAAAGGGACTGAATGGGTATGTTCTAAAGGGGAGGAAGGTTTGGGGAAATTATAGAGCCTATTTCCGGTGACCACACACACATAAACAAAAGTTAATTTCTTCACCTGTCCTTAGTTTGTTTTTGATTAATTTGTTGGTGCAATTTCAATTAGTGATGTCGCGTAAAAGAAGAAAGATTGGAATGGAAGATTATAGTTGTAACGGACAGATTATTATTAAACTGACAACAGATGAAAAATGTTAATTATAGTTTGTCTCACTTAGTAATTTCCAACGGTAGTTGCAGGTTTCTCACATGTGTTATAATGAGCGAGACTTTCGAAGAAATTTTTAAGTGATTCGAATATCGTTAGAAATTTCATGATAAACATATTTTTTGTAAATAAAAAATATTTACATGCGTTATGCATTTCAAATAAGGTGATTCAGGTAAAAAAAAATAAAAAAAGCAAAATATTGATTTAAAATCGACTAAATATACTTTTTTTTACATTATTAAAAATTCTGCTCTGAAAGCAATAAAGATGGCGATCTTAACTCGGAAATAAAAATCTCAAAATAATAAACAAATTATATATTTTTATCGATATTTTTATTATCTAAAAATATGATAATAATTTTAAATAATTAAAAAAAATTAATAGAGATTTTTATATATTAAAATTAAATTCTATATTTAATTTAAAAAATATTTTTGGTCTCTGAACTTTGATATAACGAATTTACAATGTAACGCAATATTATGCGCACATTTAGGTGCGGACAAGGATGCGTTGCGACAACTATATGAAATGCGAGGCAATAAAAATGCATAAATGGAAAATATTTCAGACACTGAACAACTGTTTATGAGTATTAGGTTGTGGTTAAAGTTGTACCGTGTTGTCGCGTGACCTGTTATTTGTATATTGAAGTGATGACAGGGCCCCGTCCGTCGACCCCACGCGCGCCGGAGTGTGGCGCGAGGGTTGGGCATTGAAACCAGCTGCGGGTCGACGGGGGATCCGTCCGCGTCGCTTCAGGGTCCCGTCGGTTTGTCTGCGTTTAAATACCCGAGCTGTAGGAGGCCAATTTAGTCGAGTGTGTGCGCGCTGTGTTGGCCCTACGAGATAAATCAGACGTGAGCGAGGAATATAGTACGCCAAGTTGCTGGGTCGAAGGTCAATTAACAACGCTTTTTCAAATAGAGAGGGATCGGCTCTGGTCAGATTTATGACTAACAGGTGTGGAAACCAAATGAAAAAATAAATAATAATATTTTTTTAATTTATATTTTAGTTCCGCATTAAATTAATGATTTAAATTTTTTAATTAGGATTTACCAACAACGAAAAATTGCCCTAATTTTCAAGAATATTCAAGAACAAGAAGAATTAAGTATGGGAATAATCTTCCAATTGATAAATAATGATAAAACAAATATTCAAGTTGAATATTTTATTTAATACACATTGCACTTTTTAAAAGTTTGATTGTCCATTTAAAGGCACTGCCATTTTTAAGGCCACTATAAGTTTGTACTCAACTTAACACATCACCCTTTTTTCTTATCATCTCCATTTTGAGTTCATGTTCTCTCGCTTTCATCCGAAGCGCCGCTATGCTGCTACTTCTACGGTCCTCGGAACCGTTTGACACAGTCACAGTTGGTGATGCGCTAGGAGGAGTGCTTTCGCGTGTTGTTGTCACTGATTTTGGTCTAGAACCCATTGATGCTAATAGAGTTTGAAAAGTGTTCGCAGGATAAGTTCCTATTCCTACACTCAATGGCGGTAGAACTGTGGGCACCAAAGGAACTCTTGGGTCCCTTAACTGAAATGGAGCGAGGAAATGCGCAGATGGCACTGGTAGAAATGTGTGGGCTGGTGGTAGACTTCGTGCTGGAGGTAGATAGGTAACTGATGGGGGTAATGTTGCCTCGAATGGTGGTTTTCTTTGAAGGTAAGACAGTGCTCCGAATGGAGTTGGTAATGTGGGATTGGTCCGTGTTGGGTTGGTTGGGAGGCTGAGCTCAGTGGTGCTGAAGTGAGTGTATGGATGCGATTGAGGTCCTACTTTTTCTTGCTTTCTCCATTTGGCTCTTCGGTTTTGGAACCACACCTAGAAGATAAGAATTTTTTTAGTAAGTGGGAAAAATATTTTTAAAAACGTGTTAAGGTGTTTGTATTTTTAGGTAATTTGAAGAGGGACAAAAGGCAACATCAGTGATATGACAAAATAAAATGATAATATGGCGAAATCTGATCTTAGGACGGTAAATGTGATGGTGGAATGAAATAATTTCTTCCTTACATGCGCAGAATTTTTTTTAAACAAAATTTCCTGAAAATATTTTGGTTTTTCTGTATGTTTACATGCATGAAAATGAAATAATACAGAAATACGATCCATGCTCATGTGTAGATTAAAATATTCCCTGTTTTGAGGAATATTTTTTTTTACTTTTTATCACATTTCTGTGCTTTTTTGGTTTACATTTAAGGAATTTTTCCTTGATCAAGAATATTTTAGGAATATTCTGTACATACTGATTGAGTGTCCTCCATTAAAACTTATTATAAAAATCGTCAAAATGCATGACTAATGTGTTGTTGCTTTTAGTTACTTACCTACACGAATTAAATTAAATTAATATTGCAAATCGTCAAAACATTAAAATTAAAGGCCTGCAATCAAACAAATTAGGCACGCGTTAAATTTACGGGCGAAATAAATAAATAGCACGATATCCTTGACATCTCACAATTACTTCATTTTAAACCAATTATTAAACAATATATTTTTTCTAATTTATAAAAATGCAATATACATATCATCGGAATTCCAATACCAAATATAAAATGCATTTAGGTTAGGCCTTGTATAATTCTTTTGAAAAATAAATAAAAGAAAAAATAAAAAAAAGAATAATTTGAAAGGTAACCTGTCTCCTCTCCTTTGATCAGGGGGTGATATTTAAGGTAACAAAAGATATGAATTGGAATTGAGCCACGGGCCATGATCGTCGTAGCCCCGAACTACACATTAAATCAAATAATAGGTCTGCATGCAGGCCTAAGCGCTACAAGTTGATGTTCTTTTGTTGCAAATGTCGACTAATGGGGTTTTTGTTTTCACTCTAATCCAATGTGCAGCAATAGCGTGTCATTATCTTTAATTATACAGTTGCTTACGAACGGCGCTGCTTGAGGCCTCCACCAGGGCCTAATGGCAGGTTGCGAGGGCAAACGGAAGTTGGCCCTCAATTAGGCATCTCTGTCGTCGAGTGGTAGAATGTGTATGAATGTAATAGAGAAGGAGAGGCATCCATTATGGCGCAAACACATTCTTTACATTAATTTTTTTTTTGTTAATAAAAATTGTGAAAAATTTGAAAAAATTTAAAAAATTCGAAAAATTGTTTTAATAACAAGTTATTTAAATGCGAATTTAATTGAACGTTTACAACCTATTGTTATAATTTATCTAAAACAATACATTTAAATTAGTATGTATGAAGTAACCTCAGATTTTTTTATTAAATGCAAGGCTGAATGCTTTTGGGTTTACACTATCAGAAAACCCAAAAGCATTCAACCTTGCATTTAATAAAGAAATGAAAAAGTTAAATTGATTAAATTTGATATTATTTAATGAACTTATCAAAATCCTGATTCACTTTTAGTGGCTAATTCTCTATATTTAACTTTTTATTACTCATTTTAGTCACACCTAATTGGTTGAAATTAGAACTATAATAAAAATGATCAAATTCTATTAGATTCATAAGATTTCTAAAATTTATTATAATTATAAGCTAAATTTATTATAAAACAGCTTACTCTAAGCATTAAAAACCTTTTGTTTGACTAAATGCTATACAATTTACTAATGCAATTTCAACCACTTAATTTTTTTCCCATTAATTACTACTTATGAATGAAGCTAAGATTTTAAAGCATCTTATATTAGATGCACATTTTGTTTCTTATAGATAGGCTAAGCCCTAAGCAATTGGCAATAAGCCAGAAACCTTTTTTGTCAGTATCCTCTTTGCAGACTTCAACATTTTCCCACTGAAATTACCAAAGCACCTAGAAGACATTAACACAACTGAACATGCAAACTCATACTACCACTGCGGTATTAAGCCTAAATCCCATTGTTTATGCAGTAATTTTTTTTTATTTTTAACAACTTCCTGTCTGTTTACAAGTTTGTTGATACACCTAGCAAAGCCAATCATAAAACATGGTCGAAGATGCGTGTAATTAGGCGTTACAAAAGTGAGTTAAGTGACATTACCAATTAGTTTCCATACACTTCTTAAAGCCATCTGTCATTATTAGACAATAAATGTCCTTTTCCTGCCTTGTAGTTACAGTATAATTTAAAACTGGGAGGTGAAAAGAAAATGGTGGAGGGCACAAATTGGGACTTGAGCCACTGATTTAATGAATTTGAACATAATATATACAAAGAGAATAGATTAAATACGATTAATATTGTCTTAGTTTATATATACATATCAACGTTTCCTGCATTGCTTGAGGGTGTTTATACTCCTCAATCAAAATGATTAAGAATAGTAATTTGCAAGGTTGCTTTTGTTCCAAAATTACAAATACATTTTGAAAAATTATAGTAATAAACAAGACGATTGTTGTTAGCTTAATAATTATACATTTTATTCGACTTTTTTCTTACCTGCACTCTAGCTTCTGTGAGATCGACCCTCATTGCTAATTCCTCCCTAAAAATACGAGGAAAAAAAAAGAGATTTAGAAGAAAAAAAAATGTAGATAAAATGAAATCTTTATCTCGCCGAACCATTAGGCTTATCAGTGAACATGCGGCTGGTATTTGCAGGTGGAGACATATACAGACTAATTATTGCGCATGCGCCGCACAGCAGGGAAGCCTCGGGGATGGTGGTGCCCTTCAGGTGAGTGAGGGTACATCACCAGAGGGGTGTATTTCAGGTAGTTGGAGAAAATTGCGAGGGGAGATTGGAAAATTTGTGGCTTCATGGGAAATAGAGCTGAGTTGATTTACACTGAAGGAAAATTCTGTAGGTGGAGATTTACACCTGAATGGTTAACTTTATGGTAACCTCTGGTTTCATAAATAAAGCTATTTATTTTATTTTAAAATTATGGTTTTGTACAGTTTTTAGCTGTTTAGATATCGGTTGATTTATCTTGCTAAATTGAAGTTTGGAAATTAATTTTTTTATCAAGTTAGAGCAGCCTTTCTAACTTTTTTATTCGAAGACCCCTTTATACTCTAGAAAAATGTTGAGGACCCATGGATTCTGCTGTAAGAAATTGTAAAAAAATATTCAGTAACATGCAATTGTTTTGGGAACCCATTAAAAGATTCTCGGGTACCCCGGGGTCCTAAACCATAGTTCAAGAAAAACTTTGTTTTGAATTGAACGCCCCTATTAGGGGCGTTCAATCCAAAACCAAAAGTCACTTTTCTGTCTTTCGTGACTTTTCTGCCTTTTAAAAGTCACTTTAAAAGACTTTAGCCAATCATGAAGGCTTAGTGTTTTGCGCATGTGCCACCAGTCATGATCACAGCAATCAAGATGGCAACTTGTCGTTTTAGATTGCAGTTTTGCCTCTACTGCACATGCACATGGGAATCATAAATGAGCGACTTAACTGAAGTCACTTTTTGTTTTGGATTGGACACCTCTAATGAAAAGTGACTTTGAAAAAGACACTTTTAAAAGTGTCTTTTGAAAAGTCAGTTTTAGTTTTGGATTGAATGTCCCTAATGAAAAGTGACTTTTAAAAAGCCAATTTTGAAAAGTCACTTTTTGTTTTCAGATTAGGAGCGTTCAATCCAAAAAAAGAAAGTGACTTTTCAAAAACACTTTATTTTGAAAAGTCACTTCTCATTGAATGTGCTTATTTTGGAATCAGTTAAGTCAACTTACGATTCCCATATGCATGGGCAAAATTACAACTTAAAATGACAAGTTGCCATCTTGATTGTGGCTGGTGGCATTTAGGCAGAACGCACAGCCTTCATGATTGGCTAAAGCCTTTTAAAGTGACTTCTAAAAAGAAAAAAGTCACGCGACCTGTGTCTTTTGGAAAAGACACTTTCAGCCTTTTAAAAGTCAAGACGTTTTAATCGTCATTTCCGGCTGAGAAAAGTCACAAAAGAAAGAAAAGTGACTGAACCTCCCTATTATTAAATACAAATTTAATCAAAATAAACAATTCTCATTGTTATTGCCTACTAAAACTGACTATTAATTAAACCTCTTAAGAATCGTTCAGAAAACTAAAATCTCACCATTTTCTACATTCCTTTGTTTATTTTACAAAACGAAATAAAATTTAATGCAATTTAGTATAATGGGAATTAAGAAACGTCAATCAAAATGCAGTAAATAAGCGTTGTTTATCTTGTTATAAAAGATAATTATATGTGTATTACACATACAGTTGCGAATATTACATAGCAGACGTGGGTAGTGGAGCAAATCCTCATAAACGCTATGACTTGCGTGACTTTAGTTACTCAACCCGAGCAATTTAAAACACTTTTCTCGAAAAAACGATGATACAATGATTGATTTTGATTAATCAAATATGATAAGTGAATAAACTAGTTTACCTTGTAAACACATCAGGATAATGCGTCCTTGCAAATGCTTTCTCCAGTTCCTCCAACTGAAAGCTGGTAAACGTCGTTCGGTATCGTCTCTGTTTACGTTTCGGCGCAAACTCGTCTAAATCAGCCTCGCTGTTACCGGACACGTCTTCAACATGTCGAACATTATTGGCAAGATCGTGGCAATTCGATCCGCTGGTTGTCTGGTCCGAATTCGACTCAACCCCGTGCGGGGACTCGACTTTATTGGGTCTGTGGTTTTCCTCGTCGTCGTCACTATCGTCTTCCGACGACGTGTTAATGCGGCTGCGTTCCGATAAACCCATTGCATTATGGTGAAAATGGTGGTTGACGGTAATTATGGCGGGTGAATCTGGAGAGAAAAAGAAACGGGGTTTAATTAATTTGAATATACAGCAATTTGAGGAAATTTTTCTACATAAACACGCGTGCAAATAAGTGAGTAATTATGGAGTTGAAAGATGAGGGTTATTAATTATATATAGTTGTGCCATAGGTTGTTAGGCCGATCGTGTCGATGACTCATAAAATGCCCATCAGAATAGAGAGTTGTTTGTTTAGACAGGTGATTAGGCCTATATGTTGCGCGAATATTCGTGGATAAGTGACACGAAGATTATACCATGTCAAAACAAGTGCATAACAGGTTCGCCAACCCGCCTACAGGTGGCTTTCATTTGAAATTATTTGATTTTTTTCCCTATCTATGCCATGCCAGTAATTTAAAGCCGTAAAAATCAAGATGGAGCCACGATTTTTATAATTTAATAGACTAAAATCAACGTTGATAGGAGTTAATTAGAAAACTGACAGTTTAATCGACTTTTAACCGCTTTTTATCAATAACGACACAATAAAACTCAAAATCCACCAATACAACCACACAGAAAACAAACAAATCAAACAACTCTTAATATTCACACAAAACTCACCTTTGATCATCGAGCTGGATTTCTACAAACAACCTGCAAAACACACCGCTCTTAGTTGCATAATCTCCCGCTAGATCGATGTTATCGAACGTAGGAATGGAATCGCAAACAAGTTGACCACTCGGGTCGACTGTAGGCAGCCGAGTGAAGCAAGCGTAGCAGTTGCACATGCGTTGCCTGCGGGCAATCCCGCATGGCTTCGGTTCGGAGTCTTGCTGGTGGATGTGGAGAGATGCGAGTGGGAAGGAAGGGAGAGGTGGACGTCGAGGAGGAGGGAGAGCAATGGAGGCAACGTCAGGGCTGGGAAATGTAATCTTCACTCGAAATGATTGATAAGTTTAATTATATTAATTCCTTAATTGGAGGCCTATCATTATCTAGGAAACTTTGGTCTACCATTATGTTGCAATTTTGTTTTTTCAGCTCGGGGCATTTTGTTGCCAACACTATGATTAAGAAAATGGCTAAACATTGGCATGGATGAATCATTTTACTTCGCTCGATTCTAATGTGGCGCCACTACAACTATCGATAGAAATTTTTTTTGGTTTTATTAATTTTGTTTTATTGTTTGATGGTTGTGTAGGTGTTGATTGTTTTATATTGTTGCTACCAGGTGGCGATACGAGATGCGATAAAAATTTGGCGTTTTTTTCAAAAGGTTTTGTTGGTTTTGTTTGGATTTTTGTCAATTAAATTGACATGTCAGATGATACGGATCAACTCCGCCTAATGGAAGCAACTCCTTGATGGAAGGGAGGAGATTTGTCAGCTTTGATGTGATTGGGTGTGGGGATGTCGATCAGAAGGAGGCGTGGTTTCCATTTGAATCGTGCTAATAAGTTTTAATAAGTTGGAAAATAAAATATAAATAATGATGTAATATAACTCTATTTTTTATTTGTTTGTTTGTATTTTTTTTCAATTTGAAATATACAAAAATCGACTGTTTTATCTTTGAAACACCCACTGATTTTTTGTTACCGTTTTATATGTTAGGGTAAGGATGTAATCGTGCGATTAGTCACGCCAAGGGAGCCGTGAATTGGCCGCGTGACTGGTGGCCGCTACTCGACAGACGCGTGAAATTTTTTTCTTTTTTCCCCCATTCAACTCCTTTGGTAATTTTTAATATTAATTAAAAAAAAAATTTAATGAGAGGTAAGCAAATGTTTTTAAAATGAAATTTCTACCTAAATACACGTTTAATTATAATTGAAATGAAAAATAAATTGAAAATGTTGAAAAATATATTTCTTGTTGTCAGTTCCAACAGGTAGTAAACGAGTAAATGCTATTATATCAGGTATTTATTCTATTACTGGAGTGTAGTGATTGATCTCCTGCTGAGTTCCATTACCAGTTGATGCCCCTGTACCCTGATTGGCCCCCTGCTGAGAACTGGACCTCGCTACAAACCCTCACCTGTTTGCCCAAACTGCACTTGACTCATCTACCGTTGGGATATGGGTTTGTATTACTAAATGAACCCCTATTACTATATTTGCCACACCCATTCTCTTTGTTACATCATTTTATATATTTTAACAACAAGTTATGGGTGATGGGAAATATAAAATATTTTTTTTTTAATTTATATTTATTATAGGAGCGTTTTAAAAGCTGAGGTGTATACTGAGTAATTGAAAATGGACAATTGATGACGTGACGGTGCGATAAGAAAGGCGCGTTGCAAATCCGATTATGGAACGGAATCCAATTTCCGTTTGAGTGGCAAAAGTAAATCCGGCAGACTTTTATACATCTATATAATTTTTTTTTTAAATCCCATATGTGAGGGGGGAGGCGATTCTATTCTTTGCTGTAATTGGTTCGAAATTGATTCACTTAAGTCTCTTTGATAGAGTCCCGGATGGAGAAGAGAGATTAGGCGAGCGGAGGAAATCTCCTTTTATAGACGTTCGTTGACGCATGAATAAGAAGAAGAAAAACAGACGGGTGCATGTCAAAGATACCAATATTACCCAACAGTTTCGTATAACTCCGTCGCCAGATGTCACTCACATTTAGCTGTGATTTTTAATTATACCAGAACTTATGCAAACAGATCGAACAATGCGATCGAATTTAGCCATGCGGAAACTGCAAAAGGCGGACTTTGTTTTCGTTTCAAACTTTATGAACAAACATTAAGGTGATAAACTGAGTAACTATTAAGTATATAATGTTTATATGCAGGCCCGGTGAGAGGGAGAAGTCACAACTAATTCTTGAGGCCCATGCTACTTTTTACAATTTGTATTTTTACAATTTGTATCTGTGGCCTGGGTTACTCTCGGTGGCCCTGTTTATATGTATCAAAAAGGTGCATATGATTGACTGAATTTTTATTAAAAGCGAAATGGATGACTATACGTCAGTGGCTTAACTAAGAAAATTGGCCCCAATGCAAAATTTATTTGCGATAATTGTAAAAGCATTAATACCAAAAGTTTTGAAGGGCATGGGCCTTTTTGGGTCCCTAGCAGGGCTGGATTTATGTATAAGCAAAACAAGCAGTTGCTTAGAGGTCCCACCCATCGGGGTCCCGGAAAAAAAAGTAGAAAAATATGTTGTAATGATTTTGATGTTTTTGATGTGAATGAATGTATTTAAATTGGAAATATGATAAATATTTTTCACTTCGTAAGTATTTTTTTTTCTTTGTCGCAAATGTATTTATATTTATTATATATAAAGAGATAATAATAAGTGTATTTTTTAAATGATTTTGGCTTAATTCACATGTGTTGACTCCTATTACTTCAAGGTTTAAGGCTTTTTAACTATCTGCTGTGCCACTATACATGATGATGATCTTAGGGAGAAGATTGAAAAGGCTTTAAACCTTGAAGTAATAGGAGTCAACACATGTAAATTAAGCCAAAATCATTAAAAAAAAACATTAAACACATGTATAAATTAAAATAATAATAAGTGCATTTTTTAGATTTTTTTAAATTAAACTTTTTTTTGTGGGAGAGAGGCCCTCAAAAAAATCTTTTTCTTAGGGCCCTGTAATACCTAAATTTAGCCCTGGTCCCTGGCTAATATGGGCCCCAATTCACTGCATTGGCTGCATTGGTGTAGTTATGCCACTGCCAAACATCAAAGATCAATCAATGAAATCTTTGATTCTTATCTTAAATCATCTGCAAACAAGCTAACAGTTGATTACGCTACATCCTTCGCTAATCACATTTCCATACTCATTAGTACAACTATAGTTTTACAAGCATATCTTAGTAAAACCGTGGATTTAAAACATTTTGTGAAACCTGAATAACCCTTTCATCACTTATCTACAGCCCTTCCTAACTGTTGCATTTTCCGCTTGATGAATGCACGTCTGTGGGTGTTTACATGGTAAAATAATTGCACTCGTTTAAATTGCTCTTGAGGTTTATGCTTATTTTTGACATTCATGTTATGTTTCTCACTTTTTGCAACAGGGAAACTGAAAAAATAAATTTGTTTACAACTTATTAGGCTTAAAAACAAGCCCAAGTTTTGATTTACTGATATCTAATATAAAGATCTATTAAATACTCATATTTTACCAATACTTTATGTGATTGTTGTTGTGTTGAATGTTGCACAGCAATAAAAATTAATTTTTATGTTTTAATTAAAATGGAAGTAACATTTAGATGATATTTGGGGCATGTTTTATTGTTTAAATGTTATAGTTTAATTGGCAGTTGTATAGTTGATGGCTATCAAAGTAGACAATGAAGGTCTGTTTGTGTTGAGTTTGATGTTAAGAAAATTAAGAGTTCGCTTTTTCAAAGGGGCGTCAATATTCAATGAGGTCTGCTTTCTTTGCAAATTGATTTATTTACGCAATGCGCACCGCAAATAACTTCTTTCTCACTAACATGGCAATGTAAACAATCAAAAGTCAACAAAATGTTATTCACATGTATTTTTTTTTCTCTTTTAAAATTTTTTTAAATTTTATATCAATTAAATTTCCATCGAGATTGAAGGAAAACTTTCGAACTTGCAAAACTGTCTTATTTTTGGCCTAAAATGTCTAAAGACGTTAAAAGTTATGTGCAAAAATGTGAACTTTGTCAAGGGTTTTAAAATACTCTAAGAAAGGTTATTGAATTAATACGTTTAGGTCATATTAATGAGAAATTAATTGATAAACATGACATTGATTGAGAATTTTGTTTGTTACCTGTTGTTGTACAGTTGTCTTCTATGTCAACTAATTTGCTGATAGAGAAATTGTTTCTCGAATTTTTCTGCAAACTTTCCTGCGTTTGAATGGTATCAGTGTCTGGCCTCGTTTTGGTGGACAAATCCATGGACACCATCAACACGTTGAGTCACACTTCGCATTTGAACGCTCAAACTCTTAACATCTTTTTTTTTTAAATAGTTTTCTTTATCACCGCTTACACCTCATGGGCGCTGTGTGAATAAACTTCGGCATTGGCTGCGCTTTGGATGAAATTTACGCCCCTTCGAAATTGGTGATCAATAGAAATGCGTATCTAAAAATGTGTAGTACACACCCGCTGATGTTTCATTGGTGTAGATGTAATGGGCGGGGTTGTGGTGAGCGAATCGAATTTAAAATTACTGCTCTTAAGCGGTTTATTTCTTATTTATTTTATTTGAAATATTCGTAAGTTTTTATACCAGAGATTTAAATTTACCAACTTGTGGCATTTGTACATTTCTGTATATTATTTTATGTGATTTTTTTTATATAAGAAAACAATTTAAGAATAAAAATTTTTAGTTGATTTGGTTTACACTTTTTGTCGTCAGAGGGTGCGTGCCATCAGCGCAGAGATTTTTCGATCGATCGCTGTAACGGAAATTTTTAGATACAACTTATTTTTCAGTAAACACGTGGAAATCACGTGAAGTTCACGTCGCTCAACCTTGGTAATCTGTTAGCTATGAGGATTTGGAGAGAGTTTTATCACTTATCATATCGCAAGTGATAAAAGCAGTTTAATTTCCATTTGTTTTGTGAATGGTTGATGATTGTCTCCATGTGCTGTGTAAGTACATTGATCCTTTGCATTAAAAACTCATTTTAAACTGACATTTTCGACCTTGGACTTGACCGAAACATTTTGTAATTACAGGCAGTAGAAATTATTCAATCGATTCATTATCATCTACCGATATTTTAAGTGATATATATAATGGGAGATTGGAGGCCTTTTGTGTACGGTGGTATCGCATCCGTCACTGCCGAATTTGGTAAATGAGATTAAATTACAAAATCCGTTCATTAAAGTAGATAATAAATTTGAAACTTATGTTTAATTAATTAATTTATTAATATTTATGAATTTCAGGAACATTTTTCATCGACACAACTAAAACCAGACTTCAAATTCAGGGTCAGAAAATTGATCATTCACACAATGAATTAAAATATCGTGGCATGTTTCATGCCATTACTAGGATTTCTAAAGAGGAAGGTGTTAGAGCTTTATATTCTGGGTAATATAAAAATATTAATAAAATTCTTAAATTAACTCGAATTTTTATTCATAGAATTTGGCCTGCGGTTTTACGACAAGCTACATATGGAACTATAAAAATTGGAATTTATTATAGCATTAAAAAAAAAATTGTTAAAAAGCCAGAAGGTAAATTACAAATTCAAAATGTAACTTACAATTTTTTCTGTATTTAAATTCTCTTTCTTAGATGAAACTTTGCTAACAAATGTTGCATGTGGTATGTTTGCTGGTATGATTTCTTCGGCTATTGCTAATCCAACTGATGTTCTCAAAGTAGACACTTATTAATTTCATATTTTTTTTTTTACTTAACGTTAATGTTCATTTAAATCTTTTTTTCAGGTGAGAATGCAATCAAAAAATAAAAACGTAACACAAAATGGAATGTTACGTAATTTTTACGATATTTATCAGAAAGAAGGACTAGCTGGCTTATGGAGGGTATAAAAAATTTATTTATTATTAATTTTAAAATTTAAAACTTTATTTTATTTTTTAATAGGGTGTTGGGCCAACAGCTCAACGAGCAGCAGTTATTGTAGGAGTTGAACTTCCTGCTTATGATTTATCTAAAAAATATTTCATCGATTCTGGCATAATGGGTGATACAGTCCAGAATCATTTTGTGTAAGGTTTATTTTTGCTTTTATTAGTACTATCACTAATATTTTAATCGAAATTTTAACATCATTTATCATATCTTGTACTAATAACTTTAAATTTCAGTTGTAGTTTGTTAGCAGGATTAGGCGGGGCAATCGGTTCTAATCCAATAGATGTAGTAAAGGTATTTAAACCTGATATTGGGTTTATTTCTGTGTTTACTGCTTTACTAACAGCTTACCCTGCTAATTTTTTAAAACTCTTAGCTATTGACTCACAAACTGATTAATTGGTTTCGAAAATTTATACTCCTGTTGGTGTTGCTTTTGCTTTATTTTTTTTTTTTTAGCTCGAGTGCCATCTCGAGTTTGGGAGGTGCAATTGCTTCCAACCCTCTTGATGTGATCAAGGTGCTTCATATTTCTGGTTGCTTTATTTTAATTTTAGAATTAATATTTAATAAGTTATTTTAATTTTTCAGACACGTTTAATGAATCAAAGAAAATTAAAAACGACGTTAACGAATGGACTGAATGCTCCAGTGATATACACAAGTTCCTTAGATTGTCTGTTGCAGGTAACAGATTTTTTTATTTGTTTTATTTTAAATGTTTCAAGTATTTTAATTAATTTGTAGACTGTGAAGAACGAGGGTTTTTTTGCCTTATATAAAGGATTTATTCCTACGTGGGTCCGACTAGGTCCCTGGAATATAATCGTATCCTTTTTAAAAATTACTATTGGAGTTATAGTTAGAGAAACTATATTTTTTATGCAGATAATCCTGTATAACACACTAGTTAGGTTCGTAAAAAATGCTCTGTATTATAGGGCAGTTCTTAAACTTAAAGTGAAACAATAGCTGCGTTCAATGTCTCAAAACGAAAATTTTAAAGTTAAACTGTTTTTCGAAATGGTTTTTAAGTGTGAATGCTCGTAATTTCAACTACAGAAAGTTCTAATTAACATGGGATATAAATTAGGTTTTGTGGTAGCCCATTTGCAGGATAACTTTCTGTTTAAAAATGCACCAAATTTGAGATCAAATCATTTTATTTTTATGAACAATTATATCAGAAGAATACTTTAAATATCTAAATAAATGGAAATACTTAAAAACAGTCAAAATTAAACATTTTACTTCTCTCCATCTAACTCTATTCAAAATATCTGCTGCTCACCACTTGCCCAAAACAAGATTAAAACAAAAACAGCTTATAAACAGCCACAAGTCTCGTGTATATGAAAAACGGTTTATCTTGATTTTGATAACATTTTTTGCATCATTTCCTGTTGAAAAAAACCTTTTTATCAAGATAAACAAGAAAAAAATTTCTGTCTTTAGGATTGCTGTGTTATTCAGGGGTTTGCTGTATCTAGTTATTTTATGTAGATGATTTTTTTAATACTTATACTACCTTAATTTTTTATCAGTTTTTTGTAACTTATGAGCAACTAAAAACTTTGAAGTAATAAATATTTCTTGTAATCTAAATTGTTGAGTTGTATTATATTTCATTTATTTTATCTATGCATAAACACTGTACACAGATTTGTTGTGTTCAACATCGATTACTTTTGTTTCTTCGGCAGCATGATTATTTAAGGCTCGTAACATGAATGTAAATAGTAAACAAGTTTAATATGAATGTATTCCACTTGTTTAGGGTGACCATCTGTTCTGGATTTGGTGGGACAGTCCCAGATTCTGGGTCTGCATCCTGGAAAATGTCCTGGATTAAGGGTCTGTGTCCTGCATGTCCCGGATTCCACATTTGGAAATAACCTTTTTTTTTGCACCTAAAATTTTTTTTTCATTAGAAAGGTGGTATAATTTTGTCTGGCCCTAGGTAGCTTGGGAGATTTAAGGTAATTTTTCATTTTTATTTTTGTAAAATATATCTCCTCCCCCCACCTAAATGTCTCGTATTGCACCATGAAAATAATGGTCACCCTACACTTGTTTCGTTTTGTGATTCTAGCAATAAAATAACTGTTAAGTGAATTAATTTATTTAGACTATCTCTTTTATACTGTGTTGTCGGTAGATTCAGTAAGGTACTTATTTTCATGCCAAAAAATTTAGAATAATTTTTCAATTTTCTTTACCCATGTACAATTTTAGATTACTTCATATAAAACAAAAATACATAAGAAGTAAATGTATATTAACAAAAATTGATATCTATATAATTAAAAAAATTGCTATGAAATCACCAGAAAAGATCTAGTTTGGGCTGGGTTTATTAGATCGATCAACAAATGATTGGATCACAATTGATTGACTTGGGATAGAATGCATGATGTTTGCTTCAAAAGAGACTTAGAGCTGAAAAGGATAAATTTTTTTGAATTAAATTTTTTAATCAAATTAAAATTTGATAAAATATTTTATCTTCATAAATTGTTACTTTTTTTAGTCTTTAATTTTCAATTTCATGGATTGGTAAATGTAATCTACTATATACAGGGTGTCCGGCCAAACACCTACCAGGTAAATTATTTCACCAATCAGATGAATATAAAAAAACTTCAGATTATCAATTTAAGTAAATGACATGTATAGAATTCAATAAAACATGTTAAATTCATGTGACATTGTTGCATTATTGTTTTGCAACTTGTAACTTTTATACCAACAATGCTATGCAAAAAATGTCAATTGCAAAGTTGTAGAACACTATTTGTTTAGTATATTGCCACATTGAAAACTTTTTGTTTGTAGGACTTTTTTTTCTTTAAATTTAAATAGACTAAAAAATGATTTTCATTATGGGTGATGATTTTTACTTTAAAGAATAATTAAAGAAAAGAAAAAATAACAACGAGGAGCAAAAATCATTAAAGCCAATGCTCAAAATTGCCATCATCTGCTACAATACAAGCCTGTAGACACTTCTGTTGTTAACGAAAAAGTCACAAGTTGCTTGTTCAAGCTGTAAGATGGTATGATTCTATTTCTGAAAAGGTTGGTTTATGTACACAAGTGCAGGTTACAGAGGAGCACTCTGTGATTGGTCATTATTAAATATCCCAATGTTTCCCATTGGTTAAAAGGATTAGTATTCCTGGCTAACCAGGAAGTAATTACAGTAAGGACCTCAGTAGCCAGGAAATTGGAAGGGGGGAAATAAGTCATACCCATATGTGTCACATTCCTGTCTTAGTCATTTGACCCAAATTACTGATGGTTTGAATTTCCAACACTCCCCCTCAAACATCAGTATGGTTATCCTCTTCTAAATTTTCGTTAGAGTCCTTAAGTT
>JAQFZN010000739.1:0-23737 GCA_034687075.1 Geophilus carpophagus
AGAAAAGGAAATGTATACTAACCACTGTACTGAAAAGTCTTTCAATTATACTAAAGTTCATGATTCGGATATTTTAAAACGAATTTTTGAGAATAAAAATCATTAAAATGTTTTTTAATTTCTTTTTTAATTTTTTAATTTTTTGGATCTTTCGGGTCTGGTGGCCCTCGGTGAGTCCTGCGTCCAGTAGTTCCGCCTCTGGGTCCAACAAGGAATAAACATTGCACACAAACACAAACCAATCCAAATGTTTGCCGTCACCCTTTTGAAAATCTCTTAAAGTAGCATATCAAGATGATGACGCAAATAGTGGAAAACGATGTGATTGGCTCTGCTATTCCTAAAAATACTGTCATAACTACAGTGTTAAGAGTTTGCGCACTGGGTTTTTGTGTATTATTATGTACTATATTGTGTATTAAAAAAATGTATTTGTTCTAAATGCATTTTTTAAAATTTATTTCCTTTTATCTATTCATTCACAATACAAAAATAAAATATTTCCATCATTAAACTTAGAGAAACAAATTAAACTATGTTATATAAGTCTAAGTAAACATTAAATTCAAGTCTTTTGTTGTTATTTTCGTCCTAGCTTTTTTCGTCCATTTCAAGAAAAATCTAAAATTAAAGAATTAAAAATTTAGTAAAAATACTTCAGAAGTTATTTAATTGTTTTTTAAAAAACCACATTAATATAATTGCACTATTTGAAAAATTAAAATAACAAATTTACCTCTTCATCTCAACTCGGCAGGTTCGTTGACAGGTTCGTCAGATTTCAGCGTGAACTATACTGACTTCACTCACATGAGATGGAAATTTATCCACTAATGCAGCGCTTTAAAGAAAAGAAAATTTATTTTAATTTAATGAACAAATAAATCTTAAAAACCATTTTAAAATTTACTTAAACAAATAAATAAATAATATAAATTAACGTGAAGTATAAAAAACTCACCTCATGCGCAATGCAAATATTCAGCCAAATTAGACCTTAAGGCTAACGATCATCAATTAAGCGACTAAAGTTTGAGTGACATCTATCACAGCATTCGATTCTGGGGGTGTTGATTGCTGAGGTTGAGATTCAAGAGTCATTTGCAAATCATAAATATAATCCATCACATATTGAATGATCTCCAAGTTGGACAAATCCTTATTTTCAGGCATAAACGGTACAAGTTGTTGAAGTTTGCTGAAGTACCCTTGCATCTTCTCCATGACAACTTCTCGATAACTGTGCTTAGCCACACGTCCTGACGGAACCAATGGCAGCAAGTTTGATGTCTTCTTACTCAGATTACTTGATGATGATTTCATTGATTTCATTGCAGTACTTCGAATAGTCACGATTCTTTGAGAATAGTCAGTGATCTGATGTATCCACAGGAGTGTGGCTGAAAAATCCTCACAACTGCTTTTATACACGGGTTTCTTACAGCTATTTACAGCGCATGGGTGAACGTTGGGTTGTGATTGGTTGTTTAGAGAAAGAAGGGGGATTTAACACCTCACAGCTGCAAACGCAACGGGGTGTACCTGAAGTGGTTCTTTCCCACGACGTTTTGAACAATACCCATCGCTGTAGGGCTAACTTTCAGTGACCCGTACCCTCTGCTCTTTTCTTTGATTTTAATTATCTATAAAATCGAAAAATTTGAAAATTTTAAAAATTTTGCGGCGTTATTGTTATTGATAATTGTTTCTCTTAAAACGGTCATTATTTGGAGATAATTAGTATTTAATGTATGCAGTAATTTCTTTTATGAGTATTTTCAATGAGAATATATTTTAAATTTATTTATTTATTTATTTTTTATTTCTTTTCTTTTTAAAAATTTTAAAATTCATCCAACTACTTTTTTCAACTTCCTGATACTTGGTTCCCATCGATATACCTACAGGTTTGTGTAAGTTGCCACCTGCTTATTTTTCTCACGGATTTCTCTCTCAGTGAACAGCTGCAGTTCTTATTCTCTTTTTTGTCGTTGAGTCATCATTAAAATAGTATAGAATAAATTCCAATAAAAGCATTCATAAGATTTTTAATTTTACACAAAGAATATAAACTTAACCAAAAATAACTACTATGTAAATTATTTTAAAAATTCAATTTATTTACATTTATTTTTAAAATAAATTTTTAGCAAGAATCCACTTATTGCTTTGAGAAAAATCGTTTAAAAGTGAAAAAAGAGATACAACTGAAATTACCTAGAAAGTCTAAAATTCAAATTCGAATCTTACATGACACATCAAAAATACACAATGCACATGAATCACGTAAGTACAGAATCCTGTAAATACACATAAATAAACCACAATGCAATAGTGGAATTTGAAAAGTCAAAAATTTTTACACATTTTTTAATATATTTTAATCTCAGAACTGATTCTGCAATGGTTTATAAGAAAGTCAGATTTTCTGAGATATGATTATGTGACAAAGAAAATGTGCATTTGTTTGTATATAAAAATGCGATAGGCTTAATTGCAGAAATCTATCATGTAAAAAGTATATGGACAAGCAAAACACTGAACAAAGAGTGAAAAACGACAGAGTGGCGCCTGTTGGAATTCTAAACCTTTTAAGAACCCGCATACCAAGCTGGCGACAGCATGTCTGCAACCCACCTGCTGGAGAGATGGTGTGTGCTTCTCGCTAACCACTCTATCCCCTACCCCCAAGCGTGGAATTCAACTAGTGGAATCAACACTTGCATTCAAACACCTGTTGACACAAAACAACGTCTCTTTTCTTCAATAATCTGCTAATTTTTCTAACTGATAAATGTAAATCATTTATCACATCAGTTATTTTATACATCTAATCTGACTATCTCTAAACATATACAGTGTACACAATAACGAACGCTCTCAAACACCCAAATGAATGAAAACGGGTGTAACTAGGAAAATGGCGCCAAACAGACGTATAATCGATTTAACACCCCTTTTCCCGCCTTTTAAACTCATTATCCGCCCTCTTATAGCAGTCAACACAATACAATAAAATGTTTAAAATAGCGCCGGATATATATATTATTTTATACAATTACATAACAGATTTTGAAATAAATTAATAATCCCAAGTAACACAACTAGCTCGCAGAGAGCTCGCTGCGAGATAGCTATGCGAGATAGCTATATTGCTGCTATATAGAATTAGCTCTCTGCGAGCTCTCAGCTAGCTCGCGCAGAGCTAAAATGTGCGCAGTTTCTATATCGCAGCGAGCTAACAGCGATATAGATTTCTATATCGCTGTGAGAATGCAGCAAATTCGGAGTGATGTAAATTTCTGCATCACTGCCAACTCTGGTACTGTCTGCTTTTAGTTTTAATGAATAAAATTTAAATAAATTAACTAAGTAAAAATAGAATCAGTATTCTATTTTCGCTTAGTCAATTTATTTAATTTTTATTTGTATTTATATCTTTATTTTAATTTTTATTTATTTTTATGTTTATTTTTATGTTTATTTTTGTTTATTTTTATGTTTATTTTTGTTTATTTTTATGTTTATTTTTATTTATTTTTATCTTTATTCTTATTTTAATTTTTATTTATTTTTATTTTTATCTTTATTTATTTTTATCTTTATTTATATCTAAATTTTTTTAACACATGGAAAAATCAGTATATCCAGTATACCCAGTACACACTAACGTAACATTTGTTTTGCTTATATACTACTGTTTTGTCATTGGTCAGTACACTGGTGCCTGAAAACTAAAAGTAATTTTATAATTTTAAATTCATTAATGGCACATAATATTATATTTATTAATATTTAGTAATGTTAGTTTTAATTAATTATTTATTAATTTTTTAGTTTTTAGTTTATTTTATAAACTTTTTTAAATATCTGCATTTAATATGTGGATATAGACTTTCTATATTGTTTAAACATGGATTTTCTATATTGCAGAGACCTAGCTGCGATATTCGTGCTGCTTGGGATATTATCATTATTAATCTTTATATATTAAAAATAAACTTGTAAGTATTCACAGTTGGGTTTACGAATGTGTTGGATTTTTATTTATTTCTAGAAATCAATGTAAATATGACTATTTAATGTTTTCATGTACAGGTGCAGTCACTGAAACTCGAAGATTTCGCATTACTGAGGTTTAGTTTGGTTATTATAACAAGGGGCTTAGTGTTGCCGGCGCCAGTCAGTCTGGAGCACACCTGGGTAATGCTAGACATGTACACATGTGCATTGCATTGGATGCTGGGCTTGTGTGATGTCGCGCAGCTCAGAACAAAAACAGTAGTGCCACACTAGGGTTAACAAGTTTCTTGAGAAACTCCTGCATTGTTTTGTTCCAGGTTTTATAAAGGGAAAAAATGAAAGGAGATAGGGAGATTAACTTCTTAACACTAATAAATAAATAAACTGATTTCATTATTCAATAAATAACTATTTCATTAACTATTTTATTTTAATTACTTTAAATTATCTTTTTAAAGATTTACAATATAGAGTTATCAATTATTTATTTGCAAAACAAAGTTGCTTTGATCAAAAATCAAAATCGTATATAAAACTGTAGTCTGTAGCAATAGATCGACTAAGGAGTGCCCAAGAGTGATGGAAGAGAGTCAGAAATCCATGCACAAAAGAAGTAATTTACGCATTGTGTCTTAAGACAGGTGTCATCACGCCAATTGCATTCCACACTGTCGCCAGACTGTCTGCCACACACCTGTGCAGTCGCCGGTTTGTCACGTGTCCACCTGCTGATAAACTAATTTAAAGTTTAAATTTTAAACAACCTGCTGAGTTACAACAATGTTCGTGATTCTAGTGATTACAATTGCTTCTTTTATAGAATAATTACAAATTAAAAACATATTTACATATTTATCATAAATTAACAAGAAAAGATTCAACTACTGCCAACTTGCAGGGGCGGATCCAAGGGGGGGAGCATGGGGGCCATGGCCACCCCCTTAGGGAAGTTCATAAGTCATAGAGTATATTTTAATCTGTGACTAAGGAAAAATACCTTAGACTGCATCCACACATGGCACCTATTAACCCTTCCCTCCTACATTACTCATGATAGTTCCTCAAAATTTTTTTATGGCCCCCTCCTTGAGAATTTTCTAGATCCGCCCATGCCAACTTGTCATACATAAATACATCAATAGGACTTTATGACGAAGTTTGAACCAACACAATAGTATATGTTAACAATGTTGCAATCATCTATTCGAATATAATTTATTAATAAATTGATTATTAAATTAATGTATAAAACTACCGTAAGTATTGAACCCTTTGTGATGACATAGAATCCAGAAACGTTAATACCAACTGAAGTAAGCGACAACTGACAAACAGACATTTGATTACTCCAATTATCTAATATATTGTTATTTGATATCTAGATTAAGAAAAATGTGTGATTTAATGGCGTAGTGATACCTAGTGCCAGATTTACTAGGACTATTGAAACAAATGTACAAAGATATTATAACAAATTGTATAACATTCTATTATAATCTCCAAACAGTAAATCTGGCATTCATGTTATCAATGAATTTCTTAATAAACTAGTTCAAACCTGTGCTGACTTGCTAATCACATTTTTGTAATTTGTAACTTTGGTTATTAACAAGGCACAATGTTCAGCCTGAAACAGTAATTGTACATGAAATAAGGTTAAAAGCTATGACAACAAAGAATTTACCTGCGTTTGAACACTAGCTGCAAAACAATACGTGATAAGAAGTAAAATAACTTCTCTTATTAATGGTAGAATAACAATTAGACTATAATCTCTACCAAATTGCAAAACTCGTATCGTAAAACAAATGAACACTAAATCTCCCAGATTCCAAATAGCCAATAATGGATGAAACAACTTATTCATTTTATTTACCAATTCCACGAGATTATAAAACCGGGTTTGAAAGTTCATTATAGTCCTATTAGCAACGAATGGCAATAATACACATTGTTCCACTTCATCTGACAGTGATTCAAAATGTAGTTTTAACAAATGGCACATGTGTATAAATAAAATTTTTGATAAACCAACTAGTAATTGTCCTATTAGCCAATAACCAAAGCAATTGATTAGAACGAAAATTTGAAAATCTGCAGATGTGTTATTATTATACAGATTTAAATCAGTTATTGTTGAATTAATCTCCAACAGAAAAGATGTGATGAGACAGATCAATAGTGAAAGAAATAATATTAATAAGTACGACCAAATTTTCTTTTTGTACTGATGATTAATCAATGTGAAAATTTCATTTAAAAAACGAGAAAATTTATGTTGTTTTCTGAACAGTACAATTAATGATGCTGCTGATTCAATAGAAGTAGATAAAACGCTCATCCACATACACACAGTCAATGTTAGATTTTGTTTCGATTCAATATATATTATGATAATTAAACTTGCACTAGTAAACAATATTATAATGTTGATTAAAATAAAATAAACGGTACAATGTTGCGGCTTAGTTTTTGAAAAATTTCCAGATATTCGCAAACCAAATAAAATATATAAATAGCTCCAAAACTGGTTAAGTTTAGTCGGCGCTTCCATTTGGTTTTTGTTAAATTTATAACGATAACAACCCGATTGTTTAATGTGCTGATACTGAAGTGGAACTTTACATTACAATTTTTCTATAAAGATATATGATTATTATTGCTGGGTGGTACCTGTTAACATAGCAATCACAAGTGTATAAAGCACACGAATTAATGTCACTGATGATTAATAACTGTGAAGTGTTCATATCTATAGTCATTAAAGGTACAGAGAAAAATAAAACATTAATGACATGTTATTGATAATAACGAAATGTGTAAAAACCCACTTTAATTTTTTAAAATAAGTTATAGAGATGTAATGCATTAAATTAATATTTATTCTTAAGCAACTATTTAATTAATATGTATTTATAAATTAATCTTTACATCAACTTGATCATAAAACCTTATTTCTTGAAAATTTTTGATGCTCATTGTGAGAAGTTGAAAATCTTTGTTGATCACTGTTTGATTGAAATCTTTGACATTCTTTTGAACTTACAGGAAATGTTCGATTATCAGTATGACGTGTTGAAAATTTCTTCTTGTTTTGAATAGTCGAACATTTACGGTGAAATTTTCTTTGATCATGCCATTGATTTTTATTATGACTTTGTTTCGGCGTTGCTGGTTTTACACTTAGTATTTGCTCATAAAATGTTCTCCTATTCATGATTCTGATTGCTCTATCAGCATCAGCGCTACTCTCGTAATGTATAAACGCGAAACCACGATCTAAATGCTTATCATCGAACCACACTATACGACCAAATTCAGAAAATGCATTGCACACAATGTTTCTATCTATTCTATTACATAAATTTCCGATAAAAATTTTGTTTTCAGTTGTAGCAAGTCGTTGTCGTTTTATTGAAGAACTATCTGCAGATTCGTCTCTGCTGTGTTTATGTCTATTTGCCAGTTGGAAAGATAATTCAGTTGCATCAACACTAGTGTTTTTCTGTACGTTAGCTGATATCTTTCTAATGTTTGGCTTATCATCCTTTTTAGAGTTCTGTGTTAATGCTTGCTTCTCATTGCTTTGAGATTTTTTATATTTCTTTCTTTCTGCGTCATTATCATCTGCTAATAAATTATCTTCTTCTTCAGGTGTTAATTCAGGACTACTGCATCTATTCACTGAACTCAAATCTGCTAATAAATTATCTTCCTGTTCAGGTGTTAATTCAGGACTACTGCATCTCTTTACTGAACTCAAATCTGACAATAAATCATTTTCGACTTCAGTAGTTGGTGAAGGCATCAAATATTCGTTTACGGACATTTTCTCTGAAGTTTGAAAAAATTGTTGCTAAAATCAATATCTTATGTGAATAGATTATATTTTGATTATATGTGCTTTAATTCCGGTGCAAACGTAATCAAAGCGTCATCAAAACACATCATATGATTGGCTGATGACGTATTATTTAAATTATGAGATTAATTATTATAAAAATTACGTCTTCAACCAATAATATATGCTGTAGTTAGGTGACTTAATTGACTTGCAGATTTATCTGTGTTTTTCGATTATCCGTGCATAATTGAAAACAGAGAAGTCGGAAGTATACAGCAAAAAAATGAAGTAAAAGTTATCGAAACCAGTCTTATCATTGTAATGTTACAAATGTTTACTACGATAAGTCAATCAATACTGAGAATTAAAATTTCTTAATATTAAAACTTATTGTTGATTTTAGAACAGATTCTACTTTAAAAAACTTAATAAATAGTCAAAATTCAAAATTATTATTTTGTTGTTTATTTTTATAACTAAATAACAATTTAAAAAAAAAAGTAACCAACTCGAGCCTGACAGGATTCGAACCTGCAATCTCCTGATTCGTAGTCAGACGCGTTATCCGTTGCGCCACAGGCCCGTTATGTCAACTGCAGCCTAGTTCATGTTGATTTATTATATCATAGCTAAAAAAAATTTAGTTTTGATTACCAGATAAGCTTTATTTGATTTTTGATTAGTATTTAACAATTCATAATTTACGAAGATAGAAAACTGATATGAAAAAAGTTAGATCAACAAACAGCATATTTTAAGAAAGATTTATTGTCATCAAAAGAAAACGCTAAGTCCACAAAACTCTTATTTAGTACAAACAGTTTAAAATTTGAGATTAATTTACATAATTTACATTACAAGTCAACATATTTCTATCTAAAATATATCATCATTCTGTACATAAACAGGATTCAAATATCTAATAAAGAAAGAAAAGGGAAAATTAAAAGTTAATTGTAGAATTTTACAATTACAATAATTTGTGTATCAAGAAAACTTCAAGTTTGTACTGACTAGCAAATAGTCTTTCCTTCACAAAAACTGTGACCGGTTGTCCAAAAGCTGCCATTTCGCTTTTTCCCCAAGTATATAACAACACAACATTGAAATAAATCTCAATAATATCCCTGATTTTGTTTAAAAAATAAATTGCAAATCAAAACCATTTTCTTTTCTTTTCCTTTTTAGTTTTTTCTTTATTTTCATCAGTCTCAGTTTCATCCAGATCTTTGTCTTCGTCAACATCCTTGCATTTTTCTTTTGCCTTATTCTTTTTCAATTTATCCTTTTTCTTCTTCTTTTCTTTCTTTACTTGGGATTCAACTGAATTTGAAGAACTTGAACTGAGCAATGAGCGAGAAGAACTTGCTGTAATAAAAGAAATTTAAATTAAAAAATAGCTTTTTTTTAAATATTTAATATACCTTGGCGTAACGTCATCTGATATTGTATACTTTGATCTTCAACAGCTTCTCTAAGTCGATCAGTTTCCATACTTTCTATTATTTCATTTCGTTGGCGAACTACTTCCATCAATCTTTGAATTAGCTCTTCTTCCAATTCCCGGTCCTCATCTGTCTTGATCGTTTCTAATTAAATATTAAATTTAAAAGTCAATAAAGGTTTAAAAATTTATAAATTTCAATTTATTTACACTATGTACTGCGGGATAATAATGGATTTGCAAGATGGCAGCCAATATTCAAAAAAATATATTTTCATAATTTTTAAAATTTCATTTAAGCTTATTATTTTTTTTATTGATAACTGCCAAAAATTGTAATAATCTGTTCGACCGTACCATTTGAGTTTGTGTTGTAAAAATATCAAATTTATTTTAAAAAATTGTTTAAATTCATGAAAATTCACAAAAATAAACTCCCAAACTTGATTTTCACTATTAATATATCGTGAATTTTTATGAGTTTAAATGAGAAATACAGTAACTCAAACTGATTATGTAAAAAATAGTGTATAATTTTTAAATCAGCTAAACAAAATATAATATTACTTCTTTATAATTTAGAAAAAAATTAAATTATTCATTCAATACCCGGCTTTCCCATCAGACATCGAATCTGGTATTCTAACTCAGCATGTTCTTCTTCTAATCTCTGTTGTCTTCGCAAATAAACCAATTCAGCTTGTCGTCTAAACATAGCATTTTTCTGATTGACCAAGTCGAATAATTGTAATACTAATTCACTTTCTTCACCGTCAACAGTATCCTCATTTTCTGCAATAGAAATACTAATTAATACATTTATTAATTATTATTGTTTTATTAATTAATTAACCTATACCTTGCAAGTTTTCTTCCCTGATAGCTTTTTCCAGTTCAACTCCCCTTTTTTCCATCTCTAATTGCTTTTCTTCAATATTCTTCAACTCCTTCAGAATTTCTTCCATAGGCAATTTTATAATCTGCTGAGAAATAATTTATAAATATCAATTATCATAATTTTACACATACATCGCAACCTAGTATTTTTGCATATAAATTACTAGTTGTTATAAACAAAAATTTAATACAGATCGAATCTCATTTAACACAAATACCAAGAAAAGTAAAACTTAATATTTTTAATGTGTTTTTATAAGAATATCTCATGTAACATTTTTTTAAAGAGTGATTAGTGTAAATAATGAATAAAAAAAATATAATTTAAAACTCTTATCCTTAGAAAGAAATTTAGGAGTTTTTTTTATATCAAACCTGTCAGAATAGCAATAATCCAGACAAAACAGTAGTCATAAGTAACTGACATATAACAGCTTATAATAATCTAGCAACAAAACAGTTCACAAATGGCACAATTAAGATAAATAAATAAAAAGCATTCTCAATTATTTTTTAAATTAAAATTATAAGTCACACAAATTCCATTTCAATGCCAGCTCGACAAATTCAAATATTTTTATTTAGAAAAAAAGAAAAATTATTATTATTATTATTAAGTTATTACTCTCATTTTGTTTTCACATTCAATTAAATATTTGCAACTGTGCTTTGTAAATAAATTTATATTTACAGATGAATAAAATATCAAAATAAGGAATATTTTAAAGCAAATAAATTAAAATTTAAAATTTAACTATTCGAGTTTATTAAATTTCCAAGGAGATTTTAGTTATTTTGATTACACCAAGCATCAAAACAGAAATATATTCAACTTAGCCAGACTTTCTGCTTTAGTTCTGACATAAATACACCAATATCTCAATACATGGTCAAGATATTTTCCTGCAAAGTTGGCTGCATAGCAAAATGATCATATAAACAAGTCAAACATTTAATTTTTATTTTTTCATTTCTTGCTTATTTTTTTTTTATTTTGATCACTTTCCAAATTCAAACCTTTTCTGAGCATATTTGCATAAGCATTTTATAGATCTCCTGCTATAAATGTGTATGCAGTATTAAAGCTGTATATTGAAAAAAAAATCGGCTGTAAATCAAAACCCACCCATAATTAGTTAAAGCAGATATATATCAAAGTATTAGTGTAGTATAAACTTTCTGGATTATCTTCATAATTTTACCTAAAATCTTACAAAGTACATTTTTTTATTATAATTTAAAAATAAAGTAAATCAAAAAACAAAATCTGGGCTATTTTGTGTCAAGATTATTTTGTTGTGGTCAATTTTGTCAGGTATTTTGTCTTGGACAAAGAGCTATTCTGATGTGGTATTACAAAGTTTTATTAAGTACCTAACTGAGATTGACCTGCATTAAATTTCATGACCAAAATTCATTTCTTCATTTTAATACATTCCTATATACAGATAAAAATCAATCAAAAATCTAAACCTGTCTTTTAGGTGGAAGAGGTACTGGTGGTGCAGGCTTCTTTTTCTTCCAATACCCAAATGTATTGATCGGCTTAACCGTTTCCTGTGGACTAGGCGACGACAACCCATCATTGCCAGCAGTATCCGACCCACTCGACTTCAACGTCAGATTATCCATTTCTTTAATTGCCTTTTCATTAATTTCATTATCAGAACTCGGACTTGCCAAACTCCTTTTCGACTGAAACACTGGAGGCGGCGGTGGCGCAGGCGACTTCTTCACAGATCTGGGCGAAGGCTTATGAGAAACACTAGGCGATGGCACAGGGGGTGGTCCGGGAGGTAAAGGTGCTTGTCTTTTTTTCCTAAACCCTCTCGATAAGCTCCCTGTGGGCGAAACATCCAACCCAGAATCTCTCGAAGTTCTTCGTACGGAAATGTCTGAATTAGTCGATGTTGGTGAATTAAATGGTGAATATTTCGATCCAGCAGATTTGCCAATACTTCCTGCAGGAGATGTATCGGCAGAATAGGACCCACGATATTTCTGACCGGTGTGTCGACCAACACTACCAGCAGGTGAAACATCAGTGCTTTTGCTGTCGAGACCTCTCCTTGGCAATGGCATTGGTTTGTGGTCCTTCAAACTCTGATCAAAGCTAACCTCATCTTCATCTTCATCGTCACTGCTGAAAGGATTCGACCCAGCTGGAGCCTCACGCTTTTTCTCACTTCCCAATTTCAAAACTGGAACTACAACTTCAGAAACCGAAACCTGTTCATCATCTTCGTCCGAATCAAATGGATTCAGAGACTTTTTATCCTCACAAGACTTAAAACTTGCATTATCAGACTGAACTACAGCTTCGTCTTCATCATTAAAAGGATTTAACTCATCCGGGTACTCTTCTTCAACAGTCACGTTCGACAAATTAGATAACGTGCTTGTTGACGACAACGTCGCTGCCTTTAAACACGCGGGTAATTCAGGACGTGGTGGAGGCACTTTCTTAACCTTTTCTTCACAGACCCCTTTGGTCTCTACCAACTTATTATTATTACTATTATTATCATTATTATTCACACTTGTTCTCTTCTTAGGAGATTGCAAACCAATATCCCCTTGCCCATTACTTATTTCAATAGCTGCAGATAATCTTTTCGGTTTTGGAGGTGGTTGTGGACTCCCCTCTCTACTGCTAATTACATCATCCTTGGCTAGATCATTATTAGGACTACGAACTGTTGGTGGCGACATGGTCCTTCTTGTTGACCATGGCACAGACAGTTTTGGACTTCCTTCTCTACTACTCGATAAACTAGATACAGATACTTTCGGACTGCCCTCTCGACTACGTGAAATATCTTCGGTTGTCCGACTTTTCGTCGGACTCCGTACACTCTGCGGAGAAATTGTAACCGGAGAGCGTATCACAGGCATATCAGAAATTACTGCTCCTGCTTTAGAAGGTGTTATTCCATCCGTTCCTGCTTCTAAAGATTTACTCTGCCTGAGTGCAGCTATTGGTTTCGCTTTCACTGTAGCTGTTGATGTAATTTTTCCTAATGCAGCGCCATCCGTTGTGTCTTCGGGTTGCTTAACCCTCCTTAAACTTGGAAGGGGACTTGACAAGGGTGTTGAAAAAACATCATCTGAAGGAATTTCATTTTCTATTTCCTTTGTTTTGTTTAAATCCATATCAGAAGTTGAGCTCTTTTTCCGCCTCATTCTTGGACTAGGTACTGGGGCAGTCTTCACCTCTTCTTCTGGTAATGCTAAAGGTGCAAGGGCTATTGGGGTGATAGAGGTTAAAGGCAGAGCATCTTTCATAAGAAAAGGTAAATTCAGGGGTTTTATTGTAATGTTTTCACAACCATCGTTTGTTTTTTCTTCTTCATTTTCGTCTATCTTTTGATTATTACTTAAATTGGCACTAGTTTGCATTTTTATGTCTTTATCATTCAAGGAAATGTTCGCGGATTCCTCAGGAGGGTTGAAATCTTTAAGAAAATTCATCCTTGCTTCAGCCACTGATGTCGTCAGCTTTAAATCTACAAATCCCATTGGTTGTCTTATACGAAGCGGTTGCCAAGATTCAGTTGGGGATGTTAATCTCGCAACACGATTTGCAGCCATCGAAGCAACAGCTGCCTTTTCTGCTTCCTCTTCATCCGGGCAACTGACGCATTCATATTGACCAGGTGTATTGCCCTCGACATAAGAGCCGGGTTTTAGTACTGATTTACACCGACAGCATTTGAAACAGGTGCGGTGATATAATTTACTGTCGATTATTAGTCGTTCTAATATGTAAACTCTTTGCTGACATGTTTGGCAGACGTCATAGCGGCGAGGTAAGGATGATGGCGATTCGAATAACTGGGTTCATAAAAATAGAAAAATTATTAATAATCTTATTATTGTTATTTGTTGTTGTTGTAATTGATGGTTTTATTGAAATGATTTTTATACCTTTTAATTTTTCACATTTTCTTTAACAGATTAATCCCTGAGTTATGGACTGGCCACTTATATCCTGGGAGGGAGAATTGCAAGCATGAGAGTGTTTATAAGGTATTAATTAACATGTATGGGTTATAATGGTTAGCAAACAGCACAATGTTTGTTATAAAATGGTATATTGTTTTACATATGATGGATTTATTCATTTTATGTTTATAATTATTTAAGAATTTTAAATTTTAAAATTTAGTTCAAATATAAAATCTGACTTAGAATGTAAAATTGTGAATAAAAATTTTTTGTAGCAACAAAACTTGTAATATTAAAGTTTTATTTAGTAAAAATCAATTTTTTTTGGATTGAAAAACTGATATTGTGCAATATTCCTGGTAACCAATCTTAATTATTCCAGAAATACTATTATTTTAAATAAGAAAATCAATTTTAAAAGCAAAATATTTTTTTTTAAACAATTGAGTTCAAATTATGTTTGCTGATTAACCATGCTTCTTTTTTCATACTTGGATTTAAAATTTCAACCTGTATGCATCCCTAATCCTCCTCACGTGATAGGCTGATGATACAATTATTTAAATAATCACAATAGCAATTATCAAAATTACATCAACCAGTCAAATGATGCAGTTAGACGAGGAAATCAACTTAATTTGGTTATCTGTTTAAGTCAATTTCCTGATCCCATGGATAATTATGAGTCAACTGTACATGTATTATAGCATCTAATACAACAAAACAGTAGAAATGATATACGTGAGTTCAATTTTGTTAAATCAAATCTTAAGTTTAAATTGTAGCAGGATATGTTTTTGCACCATATTTTATTTATATCATGTCACTTATTTGATTTAACTTTAAGAAAAACCTTCTAAGCTTGCTTACAGTTTATTAAATTAAATTTAAAAGCTTTTAGTGGTCAGTGACTTATTTTACTTATATGAAGTATTATAAGCAATTTGAGCAAAATTTAAGTTTAGCTTAACCAAATTGAACAAATATTGTGAAAATTGCTTCATTTTGATATAGAAAAGTTAACAAATTAGAAATTAGATAATCTTTTCATGCAACTTTCTGTATTCATTTTAATTGACCAGTATTTTGATCAAATAAAAAAAATCAAGAGGAAATGTTGGAAAGTGAAAAGTAACACCATGCTGTCTCTCATCTCAAGATATAAATGTGACCGAGTCCATTTTGAAAGTAAATAAATAGAATGTAACAGATTGTAATAAAATAACTTAATAAAATACAAGATAAGATTGACATGCGTAAGAAACTAGAGTTTTAACCAGCTATGTTCAGCCAGTTTTTACCACTATGTTAAATAACAAATTAACAACACATTTAAATTTATTTAATTTATGATTGTAAAATGCTGGGTTTTTCTGTTTATTGTTTTATTTTTAAAACACAACATAATAAAATGATTTGAGATAGATTTTCAGAATTGAATTCAACATGTGCACTGTTATAAACTATGTGATAATTTTAAAAATAAAAAAATTAACTTTGAAGTATAAAGTAAAAAGTATGAAAGAAAATAATTTCAGATGTAGATTAGTAGATTAATAAAGTTAACACATTTAACAATAAAATAATTTTTAAAATATAATATTTCTATCACCTTTGATGAAGGTGAATCAGGTGATGGTGTGCTGCTACCAGTCTCATTACTTTCCAATGGTCGCTTTTTAGATGGAGACACTAAATAAATTAGAATTAATAATTAATTAACTGTTGCAAAATAAACATTCAGCCACGTGAACCCTCATTAGATGCAATAAAATAATACACAAACTAATAAAGAAATTAATGTTACAGTAAAAATCTCAATTTTCCAACAATTTATGGCTGGTGTAACATTACTACAAGACTTAGAAAAACCAAGCTCAAGCAAGTACTAATCACAAATTTCTCTTACAAATATTATATTACTTGAATTGTAAGATATAAAATACCTTTATAGAATTAAAAAAAAAAATCATATAATCTTCATTTTCATCAATTGTCTGTACAGTAGTGCTTTACCCAGAATGAATTCCCAGCTATCAAGCACTAAGCAAAAATCTAAATTCTATTATTAAAAATAAAGTAGGTGCATTCAATATCTTTGCTATTGGGCTTTGCTGGCTTTCTGAGACAAGAAGTAGATGCGTTTTACGTCATTTTTAGAAAATCAACTTTCCTTAAAGCCACTTTGGACTTGCTTTCCGATAGCCTAACTGCCTTTCCAAAAGCAAATCTGCCAAGTCTGAGAACTGTTTTGGAAAGCAAGTCATCGAAAGCAGGATTTCAATAAACTGTTCAAAGTCAAAAGCCAATTTCGTATCTTTCATGAAATCTGAAAGCCAAAAGATATTGAATGCACCTAACATGTCTAAAGTGGTCATTAAAAAGACAATGCTTTGCTTTAAATTGATGGGGCTAGATAGTTGGTTTAAATCTTCTAGTCATTATTGCTTTGATACTGTCTTTTAAGCATAAATTCACATTATAATGAATCAGTATTATAGTTAGGTTAATTTATGTATGTAACTCGGGACCCACCTGTACTTGAATATCTAAATAAATAAATGAAATAACTAAAATGATACTTTTCAAAGGCAGTTATGGTTCAGCTGAACCAATGCTATTATTTAAGTAATGTGGAATACTCAATTATTAAACTTACTTGTGGTTCGACCATTGCCTTGAAAGCATTGGTAAAACTGTGAAACATATGTCATTATGCTCAATTTGTCAGGCACTTTATACTTGACCATATCTTCAGCCTCCAAAAGAGCAGGAATACCAAGATGTTTTTCAGCTATACTAAATGCCTATTCAAAATAAAAAATAGAAATAATTAGTTATATTGTAAACTAAATTAAAAAAATATTAAAGTCAAAATTATAAATTCCAAGATACACTCATACCTCACTTTACGACCTAGATACGTTCCAAAAAAGTTAGTCATAAAGCATAAAAGCCATATAACGAATCAATTATTTTGATACGACACAATACACCTTTTTTGGACGTATAACGAAACATTGTGAGCCGTAAATCAAAAAAGTGCCATAATTAACAAAGGCCGTTATAGAGAAATGCCGTATAAAGAGTGACCGTATAGTGAGGTATGAGTGTACATACTTTTCTACCAAGTGATATTTTACACAACAATTTCTCAAACTAAACAAACAAAACTATACTCTGTTCAAACAAACATTAATGTGTGAACTATGAATGACTAGAAACTGATTTTCTACAGTAGGAATAAGTTTCAAATATTTTAAATTTAGATAACAGAATGCCTTTGTTAAAATGTAATCATTCAAAATAATGAATAGTCAATATAATTAGTGTTTCAGGCAGTGATGGGCTAGATGAGGCCCACCTAAAAGTTCTATCCTAATCACTGCAGAAATGTCATCCTATCATATATACGTGAACAGATGTTTTTTACAATAAACCTTTGAAAAACTTGCATTAGAAATAGACTGACAGGTAAACATTTAACTTCACTTCTCAGAATCAGAACTCCCCAGTTGGAACCAGAGTATGAGGAACTATCAGAAATGCAGTGAGTTTCATCCATCGCATTAATATTAAAGAATTTCCAAAACATACTATTTCGTGAGTCTTTATTGCATTTTATAATAAATTATATTGGCCTGCCAAAATTTTATCTTTTGTTTTTTGGCCCATTTCTAAAAAAGTTTGCCCATTACTGGTTTAAGGCCTTTTTGATCTTCTTGAGAAGATGATCAAAAAAGTCTTAAACAATAATTATATTCTTATGACCGTCTCTCGCCTTACCAGCAGGTTTGGGCTTGATGGTAGGGTGAGGGGGACGGAGCATAATGAAGCTGACTCGGAGACATGATTGAGTTTGGTTAATCTTTATTAACCACAGCCTCAACCCATGGCTCTGACCAGCCGAAAGTATGCTGCCGACGGATCGGCGTCGTACGTTGTCCGCAACCGGGTCGTAAGGCTCGGTTGCACTGTCTTTGTGCCGGACCCTACCTAATGTAGGGAACAGTTCCTCTCAGGTGGCGTCGAGGGCAAGGACTGTCGGGGGAGCCCGGCAGTCCTGCGATCGAGAGGCGAGACTGTTTAGCCGGTGGATATCCATCCTGCGCTCTGAGAGGGAGCAGAGATGTGTCTCCGTTGGGTGACTAGAACAGACTGTCTCCTGTTGCCAGGAGTCCCGTCCAGGAGGAGTGGCCAATCAGGGAAGGGCCCTGATTGGTCAGTGTCCTCCTAGCAGGGGGGTCTCTCTCTACCCCTAGTGACCCTTGATTGTACCAGAGGTACAATAAGCGGTCACATTCTATCCTCCTTAGGGAGGAGACAATATACATAGAAAAAGCCAAAATAAAGAATAATAACAATCTCTAATGAGTAGGCGAAAAATATTGTTACAACTAAATGTATATTTCCCATTATTTTTCTTGGTATTTTATAAATTTTATTTTTATCAAAAGTTGCAATATGTAGCCAAGTATGCTTAGTTCATACATGAAATACTTTTCTAAAACTTCTAAAAGTCAAACTTTGACACTGTTCAAACTTGTGAGCAATTTTGTAGAAAACTCATGAGCTCAATAATACCTTCACTCCTTTAATCTGCTTGCAAATGCTTCAAACACTGTCCAATTTTTGCTTCATTATAGCCAAAAAAGACTGTATTTTATCTTCATAACACAAAGAAACCTAAATTTTATCTCTGCTTAATAGATTTCAGTGGCTGCCATCTTTATTCCCTAGTCACATGACATAAAGGGGGTGAGTTTTATAGTTGTAACAATTAAGTTTTAGAAAAATCAATAATTTGTCCTAAGTTGTATAAATCCTGTTCAAATATGAACAGACAATTTCCTTTAAGTGGGCAGTTTTGTAGAAAAGTGGTTTAAATGTGAACTA
Organism: Geophilus carpophagus; assembly: GCA_034687075.1. Taxonomy (NCBI): domain Eukaryota; kingdom Metazoa; phylum Arthropoda; class Chilopoda; order Geophilomorpha; family Geophilidae; genus Geophilus; species Geophilus carpophagus. The sequence goes on from JAQFZN010000739.1 coordinate 19,053, forward strand.
AGCAATAATCTCAGATAAATCCAACTTTATTTAAAATAAAGTTATTTATCTATTCGAAAAAATTAAAAATATTCTGCTTTGCTATTATGCATACACTTACTAATGAGATCACACTTCAAAATATAAAACAAATAATATTTTAAATAAGTCACATTTAAACAAGAGCACACTTGCAGAATAGCAATTTACAAAGATCAAAAAACCAAACCAAGTGTTACTTATAAATAAAAAAATTGTTGCAACTTAGTACACGTATTGCAGAATTTATTTAATATTTACCAATTGATTATTTCGTAGAATATTTTCTTTGTTTAAAGATTCAAACTCACTGAAAAGATAAAAAAAAAATCATTTTTAAATTCAATAAAATAATTTCACTCATGAAAATATTTAAAATTCTAGAATTTTTTAATCTCAATAAGAATTATACAGAACTTTACTCAATTGAAGCCATTGTGTGAGTGACAACAAATGGCAAAAAAATAAACAACTATCTGTAAAACTTCTCAAATTTTTAAGATTCGATAGCAATATTATCAATAAGATATCACAATTCTCTATTGTATAGCTGTAACTTACATTAATTCAGGATGAAAATGATGTATGAGTGCACAAAATGCAAGCCCATCTCGCCATGAGGAACTCATATTTTCTACGCTAACATCCTTATATCCATCTGTCACCCGTCTACACCAGACTTCGAGCGCTTTCATTCCTCTCTTCTCTCCCATATTTATTCAGTACATCAATCGAAAAAATTCTGCAATAATATAAAAAAAATATATTGAATTAAAATGAAACAAAACATAAAAGTAAATTGCCTTCAATAACCTAGACTTCTGACCTAAGAAAAAAATAAATCAACCAAAATAGTAATTAAAAAAATAGTGTAGTAAATTATTTTATAAGCGAGTGTGATTTAATCTTGTATAGCTATAAGGAAATAGGATACCTCAACATTAAAGTAGAACAAGTTTAGCTTCTGTATTAAAATAAAATTATTTAATTATATTTAATAATGTTTTCTGTTATGAAAAATGCAAGTGGTGAAGACCTTGAATTGCAACTACTATTGTAAGGTAATAGTACTGCAATAAGTATTATAACAATGATACACAAAGTATGTAAAAAAGACAACAGATAAAAGTAAAGAATTTATCAAAATATTTTTATCTTACAAATAGACCAGAAAGTCACATATTTGAAAAAAAATTTTAACTGGTACTTGCTTATACTTATTTTTGTTGTTGTTTTAACATTGTATAGGCCTAAAGAACTATAATAACAAAAATGTGTCATAACAGATTTTTGAATATATATACCCATCCCTAATAATGACAAGTAATCCATTGAATTCTTTTCAGTGATTCAATCAAGAAATATTTTCTTTGATTCATTAAATTATGTAAATTTGCCATAAACTCGACTGAGTCACACCCTAAATTCCATACTCACTCTAATATATTTTCAGCCAGGTAATTTGTTCATTTCAGAAATTTCTATTCAATGTATACAGATTTTTGTCTCAGAACTTTCATGTTACTCATAACTTGTTGGCTACTAAAAGCTAATATACATTTTAAATGCAAGCAAACTCTGTGAAATCCCAGACAAACTTCTATTGGCTGACATATTAATTAATAGTTTCCTTACAGAACTGAATAGAAGTTCCTAAAATATAAATATTAAAATTAATACTAAAAATGTTCCTGCTATAGAAATGTAAATGAAAAATCATCATTCCATCGGTCATATCACTACACTTGCAAAATAACCAACTAATAAAAATTTGTTCAAGGTTTATGTGAACAGAATACAGTACAATAAGGACAATTACTGCAATTATTTAAATCAGATTCTCATGTGACTTACTTAACCAATGGTGTAAATAACCACTATGTCATTTCCTTATCTAAAACCACAATTAATTGCCCATTTTGAGAGATTATAATATGCAGTAGCACATAAACAAAGATGGCAGTATGTATCTATAAATTTCAAAACTGAAGCCAAAATGAAACTACCTTTGAATATTTAATTTTCCTGATTTATTGCTACTATATATGGATTGTTTTCCAAAATCTGCTCCATATATATATACAATATATCTTGAAATAATGTTTTAACCAAAGGAAAAATTGTGCAATGAATTTTAATTCAAAATTAAACCAGTCTCCTTGAAACATGAAAGGTTACCTTCATATATAGTTATAAAGTCTATTCATGCTCTACTTAAAAGAAACTTTAAGTACCAACATCCTTTTTCCATCCTTAACTATTTCAATTGCACACAACAGAGAAAAATAGACTAGTAAATTATAAGAAATTGTGTGCCAAGGTGATGAATTTCTATAATAAAACATTTAGAAATACAGTTTCTACACAATAACAAGAACTTATAGTTCCCCTGCCACTTACGCAGTCATTTCAGTTAACTAAATCTTAGCTCTTAACCTGCAAAAAATCTGCCCAATTTATAAAAGTTTAAAAAATATCATTACTCAATGACAATAGGGCATTCATTCCTTGAAAGTAGAAATGATTCTCTTTTCATTACTGTGTAATAAGTGACTTTCTGATTGAACGGACTTGTTTGACAACAGGCAGAGGATGATTAATCCATCATACAGTATCCTCATATTTCATTTCATACTTGAACTTGCTGAATCTTAACCAAATATCTGTTTTCCACAAGATAACGGACAATTATTTCTTCTTCTTTTGTCCAAATTCGCATTTCAGCAGCCAGTTTAGCCATTTTCAACAATTGCAAAAGTCTATTTTTCCCCTGTGTGACTGAAAAGTCATTTCTTAAGGCAAGAAAGTAAGTCTGAAATGCCTTTGATGAAAGTCATTTTCCTAAGCTGACTTTCTTAAGTCATGACATCAAAAGCATCATTTCTGCCTTCTGGAAAGTGACTTTCCCTTCAAGGATTGAACACACCTATTGATGTTTCCTAATTTTTTTTTTAAAAACCTACATACTTTTTATTTTTAAAAACAAGTTACACCTGTGTCATCAGTGTACTTCTTTACAGACAAAAGACCTAAAAATGATATCATACTAACAAGCAAACAATTGCTTTTTATCAGATTACAAATCAAACAGCATCTCAGTGCCTTTAAGATAAAAGTAAATAAATAAATATAAATTTAGTTAATTCTACAAGATCAAATTCGGACAAACCACAATTGCTGTAATTCATCTTGTATAGTTATTTTCTCATTTACACGTGAAAAAAGCTACTTACAATTTAATTTAATTCCATAATGCAAATTTATCTTTATTCAGACACAATTTTTATCTTTAACTGATTTCAAAATCATTATGATTAATTTGTGTAGCTAACTTTAAAAATGATCCATGTATACTGTGCACGTGTTCAATTGATATCATATTGATTAGGAATTATTTCAATAACAATCTAAGCTCAAAACACTAAGCATTTTAAAGAGATACAGAGACAGAATTTTATTTTAAAATTTATTAGAAAGTTATTTGTAAAGTGTTTTCTGCAATGTGTAATCTGTAACATTTAATGTAAAGCATTAATTGTTGAAAATTTTGATTTCCAGTAGTCAATCATCAACTCAAATCTACCATGAGCTAATAATAATTTTTAAAAAATCAAGGCTGCACAATTTTCTAAATCTATGTACATACCTATATAAGCAGAAAGTACTAGGATACTACTAATAACAATTGATAGGTTACAAATCTAGAAATTCTTTCTTTGATCATAATTGATATCACTATTGTAATATCAATGCTGTATTTTAAAAACACAGTAAAATGAGATTATAACTAAGATAGTAGAGCAGTCAGCTAGTTCCAAGATGCTAAAAATGTAGATAATTCGCTCTAGCTTTGTTTTAAAATTTAAAATTACATAAAATCCAAAACTTTAAAGTCCATGAGTAGTTGCATGACTAAACTTAATTACAGTCATACCTCGCTATATGGCCCCTCTTATAACGACATTTCGCTATAACGACCTTTGTTAATTGTGGCACTTTTTCAATTTACAGCCCATTTCATTATATGGCCAAAAAATGCTGTATTGTATCAAAATAATAAATTCGTTATACGACTTTCCGCTTTACAGCCAACTTTTCCGGAACGTATCTGGGCCGTAAAGCGAGGTATGACTGTATTAATTTTGTAGGTAATTTAATAAAATTTAGTTGAGTAGTATATTTTTTTTTAATTAACTAGGTTATTAGTAATATTATTTAGTAATATTATTAACATTCAGATTTAATAGATTAATTTTATTCCCATTTATAATTTTATTGATAACCTAGTGAATATAAAAAAGTGTATGAATGAACTAAATTCTATTAAATTATTTAAGAAATTGACAACTTGTTTACTTTATCAGAGCTCATAGCAACATTCTGTCACTTATCTATCACAGATGTTATATCCAATTGAAATGCAGGGTTGAAAACATGAAAACAACCACCCCTGATGTACTCCTTCGTGCAGTCTTATGCACTTTCACACATGTGAAAAGTGCTTCCATTAGTGCAGATTCCACTTTTCAATAAATTTCCATTACATTTACAACAGTGACATCTAGAAAAGAAGTTCTAGATTTGTAACCTTATGACCGTCACTTGCAATCCTGCCAGGTTTGGGCATGACAGGGAAGCAAGGGGGACGGAGCATAATAAATAAGTCA